>MU159051.1:147130-172754 GCA_015888305.1 Antheraea pernyi | reverse complement strand
TAATACTTTTACAATAATCTCAGAGACAAACCCTCGGAGACAATAATTATCACTTAGCGACAATAACGATAGATCTCACGATCTCTCAAACAGTAATGAATAAATGAACCTTGTACAAACTCTTGTAAGCACTTATAAAGGAATCGCCTACCTTCACCTACCGACAATCTAAGTGAAGGAAGTTGTAGTTTAACGAAGTACTTAATCTATGATGTTGTACATAGTTACACTTGATGTTCGCTATTAATTCTAATTATAAATAAATAACTATTTTAACACCATACACTGAATAATTACGATGTCATTAATTATTTCAAAGTAATTCACCGTTGTAACAACCGAAGTACTTACAAATCCTTATTTTCTATAAAACTCGTTTTAGATCGACAATTATTCTAGTAATTACAAAGTAATACTAATAACATAGTACAATGCCAATATGTTTTAATTACATTGTTATTCATTCTAAATAGCAACTTTACTATTCTATCTCGACTGCACATAGAATGGATTTCCGGTTTTAATAAATAACAAAAGGACCAGTAGTTCCTGAGATTACCCCTTACAACCTCACAAAGTCACAAATTCACAAACTCTACCTCTTTATAATATTAGTATAGATATACTAAAATAAAACTCGATCAGACATATCTCTTTATTGTTGCCTAAAACACATACTGAAGGGTATAATATCTTGACTTAAACTATTTCTACAAATACATTTAATTAGTTGTCGCGAACAACATTAGTATGGTTTTCACATCGGTTGGTACTCGGAGCAACAATTATAAACATTGTTATATAGTTTATCAATTAATGAAACATGTGATGGACTGCACAAAGGTCAAGGGACTGGACTCAAGGGGAAGGTTTATAAAGCTATGATAAGACCAGTCATGCATCTGAGTGCTGGGCTACAAAAGAGACAGATGAGAGAAAATTACATGTGGTAGAGATGCGAATGTTAAGGTGGATGTGTGGTGTGACTAGAATGGATAAAATTAAGAATGAGTATATCAGAGGAAGTTTGAAAATAGCACCAGTGACAGATAAGTTGAGGAGTAATAGGTTAGCATGGTACGGGCATGTCATGAGGAGAGATGAATACTATGTAACTAGAAAAGTGTTGAGTATGTTTGTGGACGGATATACGAGTAGAGGAAGACCGAAAAACGAATGGATGGACTGCGTGAATAATGATATGTGCGTAAAAGGTGTGCATACTGAAATGACATTTGACAGGAGAGAGTGGAAAAAGAAAACATGTTGTGCCGACCCTACTTAAGTGGGATAAGGGTAATGATGATGTGATGGACTGCACAAGCTTAATGCAATATATCTATATTAGATGTACACAGGCCGTTATACTGCGCATCGCTGGTATGACGCAAGCGCAATACGTTACAAGCGTGTCGATAACATCGGTGATGGTCGGATATGTGAAATCATATCATTTTATCCATCCAAACATTCAAAGACATGATACAATCGAGTATATACAGTATCTGGTACAAGCGCAATACCTCACAAACATGTTGAGGTCAACGATGTCGCTTCACTAGTCTGATTGGTGACGCGAACCCATAAGTTTTTCTACTAAAACTTGCTCAATACGGCTAAAAAAGTATTCACTTAAATTACATATGTTTCTAATTGTTTTGTCTCTGGTTTCGTAAACTCTCCCGGTCTGTAACATACGACAATTAAAGACCTAAGTATATGATATTACAGAAATGTATCCTAAAGTCTGGTTTTATCTTTGTTTATACTATACACTAGCTGTTCCCGCGACTTCGTCAGCGTGGAATTTTAGGTAAAAAAACGTATAAAAACTCGTCTGAATGTATCACGTTCATTTATTTATCTACCTTTCTCTCGTACTTAAAAAGCGTTGTCATTAAAATTACAATAACTTTTGATAGACAGAACGTATTTTAATGAAACAAAAACTAAATGTTACTCGATACGCTTTATAATTTTGTTGAAAAGGTTTTATCGTGAACGCACTACCTTAGCAGTGATGCGTGTTCAAAGAAACAGAACGACATTAAAAAAAGATTGAAATTTATTTTATTACTTACTAGCCGGCCCGGCAGACGTTGTCTCGCCCTGATTATAAAAAAAAATCCTTGACAAACAATACCAAAACCTTCCTCATGAATTCCTCTATTCACTGGTGAAACCCGCATGAAAATCCGTTCAGTAGTTTTTGAGTTTATCGCGAACAGACAGACAGACGCGGTAGAGGACTTTGTTTTATACTATGTAATGATTCCAAGAAACCTGAAACAATTCTTATTACAAAAATTTAAAAAGTACAGACTCTTGAGATTTACATTCTTATTATTATATATATATATATATATATATATAGTTATACACTAGTAGTCGAGATTTGACCATAAATCATCTTGACATTCAATAAGACCAAAGAGTAACCAGACTAGGCCCCCCTCGGCAACGGCTCAAGCCTAGGTCCGTTCCCTCGGCGTGGAGCCGTTGAGTACGCTGCTCGCGCGATACAGTGACACAAAATCTTACATCACTGCGACAACATTACACATATCACCTCCACACACGTGCACGCATACACGCTTACACATGCAAGTGGAAGGGTTTTATTTTTTTCCCTTATCAAACTGAAATAGTTTAGAATATTATCCGATACGAAATATATATAAGAGTTGTTGAGGTATGTATGCTTGGTACACATATATGTTTCAACAACTCATATATGTATGAATAGTTAGCTTAGCTTAGGTTAGCTCAGATAGGTCGCGAATTGCATGTGTCAGGCAACAGCCAAAGCCGAGGTGTGCCGTGCACCCTTGAGCTAGTTGTCAAAATAAAATCGGCTGAGTGCCTTAAGCGCTCGCCTTAGTAGCCCGGTGAAGCTGTTAAGACCTTGCTGGGTCAATAGCGTAGTCAGTTCGAGGAAAAAAGAAAAGGGACCAAAGAGAATAATAATTACTTCAGTGGTTTCATACATTTACTAAAGATAAATTATTTATTAATTGATAATTAATGTATATTATGAATTTAAAAATTATATTATTATTAAATTGACATACAATTTTACCAGTTAATTTCAAAAGGCATATAAGGTATACTGAATGTAAAATAAAAAAGATAATTGGAACGTAAGAAAGATGACGGATGGCGAAATGTCTTTTTCATTTACATGTGTGTATATGTTGCGTGTCATTCAAGCAGTAGTTTGAGTAATGTATATTTATAATGTGTTTTTATTAAATTAATGTGTTTTTATTGCATTTTATATTTAAAAAATAGCGTTGTTCATTTATTTTTATTTTATTTTTTTCTCGAACTGGCTACGCTATTGACCCGGCAGGGTCTTCACAGCTTCACCGGACTACTTGTTCACTTATTCTTCATATAAACTTCAACTGTAACAAATTTTACGTTATTTGTGCAATTCGCTTTAAAAGGGGTACAAAATTTTTGCTCCACGTATTGATATATAGTTAAGGACTGTCATGTATCCGTGTTTACAGGACATATTAATCGTTTCAAATGTTTCCGGCAGTGAGCGATAGCGACTGCAACACTAATTTGTAATAGTCTCTCTGTTCTCGATAAACTCAAAACATACTCAACAGGTTTTCATGCAGTTTTCACCAGTAGATAACGTACTTAAAGGTTTAGATATATAATTTATAACAGTTTTTTTTATTATCAGGGCGGTAATTTGTCAGTATTTTTTATTATCAAGGCGGGGTAACGTCTTCCGGGACCTCTAGTAAATTATATACTTAACACATTTCGATGTAATAAAGCAATACTTAAATATGTAAATAGAATATCAATATACGAAAAAAAACATCAGCTATGCCCGCTATAGTATGAGTCACGGTGACTCATACTTTGTATTCGCGACATAAAGTTTTTAGTTCAATTTTATCCTGAACGTAAAATAACGTGATAAAGTACCGACGTTTGACGTGTTTTTTAATTCTTAGTAAAATAACTCAATAACACAGTAATCGCCGTTTCAATTCCTTTTAACACTCGCTTGTATTAATTTTTTTTTATGTCAAAAGGCAGCAAACGAACTGGTGGGTCACCTGATGTTAAGTGATCACCACCGTCTATAGACACTAGCAACACCAGGGGAGTCGCAAGTGCGTTGCCGGCCTGTGTATGGAGCAGGGTTAGGAAAAGGGGAAGGGAAATGGGGAAAGGAGGTGGGCCTCCGGCGCTCTCACTTACCGAACGAAACGACTGTTACTTCACGTCGGTGTTCTGTGAGAGGGTGGCACTACCCCGGCCGAGCCGACTCATTCATTCTGAAACTAGTATTAGCTACAGCGTGGCTCTACCACCACCATATTCGCTCTTATTTAAGAAAGAAAGAAAGCCTACTAGCTTCTACCCTTCGACTTCTTCCGCGTGGAATAGTTAATTTGAGCTAACGCCAACACGGAGCGGAAGCTCTCAAAATGAAACAAAACCCCGATTTGGAAACATTCTTCATTGGTGCTCCGCTCCTGTTGGTCTTAGCGTGATTATATATAGCCTATAATCTTCCTCGATAAATTACTTATCTACCACTGAAAGAATTTTCAAAATCGGCTTGATAGATCCTGATACCTCCTATAACCTCACAAACTTTACCTCTTTATAATATTAGAGATTCGAATACTACTGAACATTGATAACTAAAAACCCAAGATGCAGTCTCGAATAAAAGTAGCGCTCAAAACCGGCCGCAAAAACTCCCCAATACATGCTTATACTTATGCGATAAACTTATGATTTTGCAAATTCAACCTTACCTAAATGATTTAAAGTTGTTTTTACAAGGACGCGAGACTATTTGAAATGACTGTATAATCCAAAATTATGCACTCATTTTTGTATGTCGTTTGTGAGACGTTAAGTGTGCATATTGGGTTTTCAATCAATGTTACTGACCCAAGTATTCGAGTTTTTCCAATAGTTATCAAATCCTAACGCAAAAGTGCTATGCGCCTACATAACTAAGTGAAACCCAGGTCATTCAATATTACTGGAGAAGACAAATACTAATTATTCAATTTGATAATTAAAAGTTATTCAATTACCCATCGATATGTTCCGAGCTAATTGTAATTAATAAACGTTTCTTACGAACTCGACGCTGCCTAATGATAAGAGATATATATATGATTGATATTAAGTTTTTTTTTTTTTCGAACTGACTACACTATTGACCCAGCAAGGTCTTAACAGCTTCACCGGGCTACTAAGGCGAGCGCTTAAGGCACTCAGCCGATTTTATTTGACAACTAGCTCAAGGGTGCACGGCACACCTCGGCTTTGGCTGTTGCCTGATACATGCAATTCGCGATCTATCTGAGCTAAAAATCCTGCATAGGATACACCTCCAGCCATCGTTAGGGACAGGGCAACAGCTGGAGGGTGATGCCGCGACTCATACCGGCTAAAAACCCCACCGGCCGCACGGCGCGAAATGTGGCCAGGGTTTGGATTGCGCGAGCATTCTCCGCGCCCTGGTCACGCGCTCGGGTCGCCCGCAGGTGGTCAGCGGGTCGACCTACGACTCAAGGGTGTCAAGCACCCTCGTGCTTCCTTCTGAAGCAGCGGCCGTGGCCCGTGCTTCACTCCACGGGTTCCCATTAATGACAGCGGGCGCCCCCACCCACTGTCGGGAAATTACTCCACTGCTGGACATATAACAAGTCCCAGCTACTACATGATGGTACTACTTAAACGGTACCATACCACAAAGAAGGGAGGGAAGGTACAACTTAACGGTACCTGAGGTAAGACAAGAGTGGAAGAGAAAAAAATAAAAAATAAAGGGGGACAAGACCAACTGATCCGAGACCAATTGCACCAGAACCGACCGACCCCAGAGAGATTGACCACGGACCAACCGACCCACACACAAACAAGGACACACAAGAATCAAGAGACGAAACAAGCCAACCGGCAATCGACCATGGATCTCCACATATGGCGGATGGAAGTGCCGGGAGAATCCGCAAGAAACGACGCCGGACTGACCGACATAGAGACAGGACACAAGAGAAGCAGGACGGCACAAACACAGTCAGGACCAGCCGACCCAAGACCAATTGAACACAGACCGAGCGACCCGAGACCAACCGACCCAAGACCGACCGACCCACACACAACAAGGACAGACAAACACAAGACCAGCCGACCAAAGACCAACTGACCCTAGACCGACGACCCAAGACCAACCGACCCAAGACCGACCGATCAACACAAACACACAGACAAGGACAAGACAGGACAGACCAACAACCGAAACGACGCCGGACTGAACTGCCAAAAGCGGGACCAACACAGAAGGATAAGTATGAAAATTCTTGTCTATTAAAGCCTTAACAAGTGCACGGCAACGGGCGCGGCTCCTACGTCCATCGCCTCAGCGAATGTTAAGGTGGCCTATGGTCAGAGGCAACCGTTCGACCTCTGCGTCTCACTCTGCCACGTCGTGTTGCGGTAGCTGTCGGCTCCCGCTCCCTCGCTCTTTCTGCATGCTCTTTTAGGAGCATGACACGCTCGCAGAATGTCGCGACTGCGGCCCACGACGCTTCGTCCTTGACCAAAGCTGCCACCACTGACGGCAGGGACAGGTCGGCTCCAATCACAGTGACGAGTTCTGCCCGCTGTTCTTCCCAGGCGGGGCATCCCTGAAGAGTGTGCAGGGATGTATCCGTGTCGCATATGTCACAGTGGTGACACCTCGCCGTGGTTTCACGTCTCGCTATTCGATGTAAATAATCCCCGAAGCACCCATGGCCCGTGAGTATTTGGGTTAATCGGAAGGAATTGGGTTTGGGTTAATCTGAGCTAACCTAAGCTAACTATTCATACATATATGAGTTGTTGAAACATATATGTGTACCAAGCATACATACCTCAACAACTTTTATATATATTTCGTATCGGATAATATTCTAAACTATTTCAGTTTGATAAGGGAAAAATTAAAACCTTTCCACTTGCTTGTGTATGCGTGCACGTGTGTGGAGGTGATATGTGTAATGTTGTCGCAGTGATGTAAGATTTTGTGTCACTGTATCGGGCGAGCAACGTACTCAAGGGCTCCACGCCGAGGGAACGGACCTAGGCTTGAGCCGTTGCCGAGGGAGGCCTAGCGATATTAAGTTGTAGAGCTTGACAATGCTTACAAGAAAGTCACCGACAGCACAGTCTAACTTTTATATTTAAGTCACAAAAAGTAGATTTTTATAACACGAAGTGGGCACGGTACCATTAGTCAACAAACAAGGTCTTGGAAAAACTCGTATTCGTAAAACTGGAATTGTAAAATCGGATATTGCATGCCCACATCCTTGCGAATCGAAATATCACAATAATTTTACGGTCGGAAACCGCGCACGATAACTACCTACATACTAAGAATTATCGTATCAAACCGCCACCTTCACATATAAGTAAAAAATCACCTTGACCCATACGTGTATGAAAAATACGTATGAATAGGTCTTTGAAAATAAATGACATGAGTTTAGAACCAGTTTCCTTTAACATATATCCTTGATTTCTACTTAATAAACAACAAAATGTTGGAAATAACTTCCTCTTAATTATTCGTTATTAGTATCGTCAATCGGTTCTCTCACAACGTGCGAAGAAACAAGCAATATGCAATAACCAATAGGTGCGAAAGGCGAATACTATGTTGCACATAGTATAACAAAGTTACGATATAAAGAATACTCATTTTATTATCATATCATTATTATAAATAGCAATACAATGCAAATTAAAGTAAATACCAGTAGAATATTTTAGATATGTTATAAAAAAATTAAATTGTAAAATCTATACATGTAAGAATGTAACCTAACGTGTAAGTAATAAAATACATTTTAATCATTTTTAGAAATGCTGTCTGTGTGTATACATACATACATCACTGCTAAAGTACTGGGTTCACAATAAAACCACGCCACCACCAAGAAAATCATAAAACATATCTTCAAGAATAACATAATCTTTGTTTCATTTAAATTCAGTCCACTCTATCAAAGGTTATCGTAATTTTAACGACGACGCTGCGTAAGTACAACAGAAAAGTAAATAAGTAAATGGACTTAATACATTGAGATGACTTTATTAATCTCAGTTTTTTACATAAAATTCCACGCGGCCGAAGTCGCAGGCGCAGCTAGTTTTTAATAAAATGTCTAGTTAGCGTCAAAGCAAGTTCTACGAAGTTTGCTGTGTCAAAGAAAATGAATTCGAATCCTATGGTAAAGCGTTTTGGTAAGATTTATTATTGTTTGACATGCTAGCTATCATTATTATGTTAAAGGTATCACTAAACACTTGGCTTCTCTAAATATCCTATCAGAAACTTGACAACTATCCTAAAGAATCGCTTTATTTTTGAAACATAAATAAATATATATGTATATACTATACATAATAATACATAAAATATATATGGTATATTCACAGATAAGCGAAAAACTATGTCATTTATTTTTGTCACTATTTCCATCCTATAATTATCCTTCAAAGTTGTTCTTATAAAGGAACATGGTATTTTTTAATATGGGGTTTCTTTACACCTAAAATATATCTACTATATGCTACTAAATTATTTACATATATATCTGCAAATATAGATTAATATACCAAATTATTTCCAGGAAACAGTCAATTCAATTTTATAGCTTAACTTTATATGTTTGTTATGTAAATGAGGAAAAAACCCATTAACAATACTATGAATGTTATCACAGGTTATGTAATTAGTAAAAAAACAGATTAGAAATAACAATTTAATCTTATATAATAATATACAAAGTATTTTAAATTTCAGATCTATCACAATCACAAGTCTTTGAGATTTACATTTAGGGCTGCCATAACATTTTAAACCTATATCTATGCTTAATCTACAAAGAATTTTCAAAGATAAAAGTATATAATCTAAGTTCATACAAAACAAAATCACAGATTATATTGTTAATCCATTTTATTACATTATCATTACATTTTTTTAATATTTGAACATTAAAAGTACTTTTTCAATCAAAAAGTTCTTTAAAATTCACAAATAAATACGATATTGTACAAAGCAACAATGAAACAAAGTATAAAAATGAGTCACATACATAATTAGTTAAAAAAATATATTCTTTATTATCTATGGTACACATTGATTGGAGGGAATTAACATTGGGGGCCCCATGTAGAGGTTATATCTCTAAACCTTCTTTATAGATTATTTTCAAATCATGAATGTCATGAAAACAATTAGGCAGCCCCAACGAATTAATTAGTATTTTCTGCAAAATCATTAATTCTGTATAACAGAAGTCTAACAAAACAGGAAAACTTAGATTTTCCTTCAGTTGTTTACAACTATAATATAGGTTTATTCCACACTATTTATCGTCATCAAACATACTTGTTTAGAGTGAGACAGAGCAAGGATAAAATAATTAATTTTTTTTTTCATTGTAAATGCCATATTTTGTATAAATTTCAATTATGAATGTGATATTTAAATAGATCTCACTATTAATTTAATCTCCTATTACTTCATCTCATTTAATTGAATTATAACCACAACCAAATGTTATAATTATAAAATTGTTCTTATCATAAATACGAGTTTCATTTTAAATTTACACAATTGAATATTTATGAAACTAGAGTCTAACCAGTCTATGGTCTTAATCGCTTTTCTTAAAAAGGTCATGTTTGAAAAGAGCACTGATAACTTTAAAATCAATGAAAAAACTATTATACTTTTTTTACTAACAGTATTTTGAAGTTATTAAAAAACCGACCACATATGATTCAAGGGACTACATTTAATGTCTTTTTATTATACTAAACTTTTGAAATTTGTATATAATTATTAATAATAGTTTTCATTTATAGAAAGTTGTCTGAAAACATATATAAATTCATAGAATTGTTTTTCTATATTTTCAGATTTAGTACTATAAGACCCAAAGTAAACCTATTTTGAACAACTCAATCAAATAATTTTGATATTATTCGCACAGAAAAATTATTTTAACCTTATAAACATCTTCTCCACTAGACCGAACATACAAAGACTGTAACTGAGTATACATATAAAGTATATATATATATATCAGAATTTGAAATAAACAGTTTACCATAAAGATTGGGTCTTATAATAATTAATACAGAGTTGGTTCTCTATAAAATCCCCCAAATACAATTGAATTAGTAATCTTTTCAATGATCATGAATGTAAAAGGTTTGTTGGCTTCAAACCTCACAGCTCCAATACGGTTACTAAATTCGGCGACAGTAACACCCGATGCAGTTGTACCCTCCTCAGTAACTTCAATCTCAGCTTTGTGAATCACTTTTGACACATGCAATGGTGTACGAGCCATGTATGGTAACAAGGCCTTCCGCTCATCAAATAAATCTTTAATACCCATAGCATTTTTCAGAACATCCGTCATATCCAGGTCAGAGGTAATTTTGAATCGTGGAATGAAACAATCAACCTCATCATCTGAATATTCTTCTTTAGATATCCTCAATTCTTCAAAGAATGCGTCCAGATTGGTTTTCTTGAAATTTGAGAACATGTCTTCAAGGGAAACACCAGGGTTAGGCAACATAATTACCATTGATAAACGGTTTTCCTTTCCATACGGTAATTCTATGACTCTGGCTTGTAATTCTTTTATATTAGAAAAGGCATATGTGTGTCTATTATACATCATATTCACCTCCCCAGTTTTCTTTCCGTTACTATCGTAAAATGGTAATTTAATTGTCGATGATGCATTGAAAGGCACTGTCCATTGCCCACGGAAGTAGACTGAACTGGTCAGTATCAACTTTGCATCTTTAAAATTACTCTCGTCGATAATTTTCTTTATACGGTTATGTGTTACATTAGAAATGGCATTGTTGAAATAATTCGCAGCTATAGCTCCATCGCTGAAGTTTAATTTCTCCATTCGAGTGTCATAAAACGTCTGCGCGATGTCTTGGAAGTCTTGCGATGGTAATCTTTGTTCATCAACAAACATGGCATTTAATTTGGCGAGTTCCACAGTGTTTGTATTCACTTGCAACCATTGTAATATGTTGGCGAAATCTCTTCTCGTTACGTTCTTGTTTCTCGGTTTTATTCTTAGAGCGTAGTTTATTTCGAATCTAGTGTTACCGGAGGCACCTTCAGATATCACCGCGAGCACAGTCCAAACTGTGAAGGGCGACATTATTAAATTCTGTCCATTTTGCTGAACTTTAGATGTATGATACAGCAGTTCTATGGAAAAGTTTCCTATCCGTTCCGTCAATCCATTATGTAGAACTGTTCTATTGACCACATCCTGACAAGTTGCGAACGCAAAGAACAAGAGAAACACTATACAGACACGCATATTGAACGACACAAATAATTTTAGATTTTTAACACTTTTTTATCAAGGTAGTACACAAATGATAGCCACTTTTTTTCTAGATGTTATAAAACATTTTCGAATTGTGATAACGATCAGTGACGTGACACGACTGAGCAGATAAAACAATCTCTGAATCTCAAAGAGATCATTGTGTTGTCAGGTATAAGTTGCTAAATAAAACAGGTTTTTATTTTATATTTCTGTTATAAAGCGCACATTCAATGCGAGTCACAACGTCACAATACAAGGAAAATGTAAATTTAAGCCAGTTATATACTCTTTGTTATTACATATAATGACGTAGTTGCCAGATTGATAATTTCAAATTACTGTATATTATAATATAATTATTAAGAGATAGTTCATTGCATAAATATAACAGTCACATATGATAAAAATCACATTTTCAAATATAATCCAGTAAAAATACAGATACGCATATCGAATAATTGGACAGTATACAAAGAACTTTTGATTTTTAACTCTTTTTTTATCAACACTAGGTACGCAAAAACGATTGACATTTTTTGATACTTTTTCTAACTCCTATAGAACATTTTAGATTTGCTAAACTGGTCTAAAATGGTTTTTACACTTTTTGGTATACATATTTTTGCATTGTTTAATACAATATTAGTCTAAAAAAAACTCTGAGAACTGCAATATAACTATTATTAATTCTGTTTTTACTGTCAATATGATTATTAGTTTGTAATAACTCGTTAATAAATAAATATTCTATGATATTTAACATTCAACATTATCTCATACAAACAGATTAAATGTTGTACTTAAATCATTTATTAAAATTATATTATTTAAAATGATATTGTAGAGAATAAATTATTAAATCAATAAAAATTCTGAAATTACAGATAATTATCAAATGCGGTATTATTATAATATTGATAATTTTCGGGTGTATTTTTCTGTTTTAAAGAAAGATCACAGTATAGGATTATTATACAATAATATAACGTCAGTATTATAAATACATAAATTGAATGACATAATTAATTTACAATACTTTTTGAAATATGCAACTAACACACACGTTTCTTACAAACTTTAATCGTGATCTCTACGTACATATATGATAATAAATGATATGAAGAATATGTCAGAAAATTTGACGTACAGTCAAGGAATTTATAAGTAAACAAACTTATAAATTCATTGTATTCAAAACTATTTTTTACGTACACCGGATTGAATGATTGACGTTCACGTTCACGATACTTTGCCCAGAATGTCTTTAATTAATTGTAAATATTTTACTAAGATTTAGTTTTTTACAAAAAAAATTCTTTCGTGATTTTAATATATACAGCCATAGAATAATCATTGTCTCTATATTATCACAAAAAAATCCCATTTTACCGAACTCAAAAAGAGAGATTTTCTGATAATTATATTTGTGACATAAAATAAAATAAATATTATTTGTATGTATAATTTATATATAATAGACGTAGTGTAGTACTTGAAATTCGACTACAATGCAACAATTTATCTAGTTTAAGGGAAAGAACTAACTTTTGTTTTACTTTATTTTTGGCAACCAATCTTTTAGATTATTACTGCCATTGTCGAGTAGTCAATAGTATTGAAGTTCTTCTTCCATTCCATTTTCGTTAAGTGAGTAGGTATCGACATTACAAGTTTCTTGATATAATTTCATTGAACTAACAAGATGGTGGCCATCTGTTAGAACTTTCCATGGAGTTTTTGTGGCATCTCAGAATTCATGATCCGTGGTATTATTTTCCCTTCACTTCGCTTATGCACAATAAACAAACTATATTAGATAAAACATCACCAATTTTACACAATACAGAGTCAAGTAACACATGATTATGAATAAAAAATAAAATCCACATGACAGACCAAAATCCCGCCAAAAACGCCAAAGAACAAACTTATTCCAATTTCTTTTATTTGATAATACTAAAGCTTGTTTTTATCTATGAAACAAAAAAAAGAGAATCTGTTGTGCAACTGAGGAGGAAGAGGTTTTGTATCAGACTAACTATAAACAGATATCTAACAATTGTGTTTATTGCTCATTTATAAATGAGTTAATTATTTCTTTACCAGAAATATTTATTTTATTATATTTTTAGCAACCAATATTCTAGTATATTATTACTAACAATGTCGAGTAGGTAACGGTATTATACGTTTTTTTACGATGATTTCAATGAACTAACAAGATTGTGGCTATCTTGTTACAACTTTTCAGGCAGTTTTTGTGGCAAGGCAAAATCCATTCTCCATGATATTATTTCCCATCCACTTGGAGAATTACGTAAAACACCACCAATAATACAAATTATAGAGCAAAATAACACTAAGCTATGAATATATATCCCGCCAAAAAACTCAACTCAACAGAGATGTCATGCCATAAAACCTCAACCCAAGAAAATCAAAAAGCATATTCTAGTGTTAATCATCATTTCATTAAAATCAGTTTGATATATCAAACGATATTGTAATTTTAATGACGACGCGTATTAAGCACGAGAGAAAAGTAGGTAAGTAAATGGATTTAATATATTCACATGATCTTTTTACCACTGTTTTTTTTAAATAAGGTCGCACGCAACTGAAATCGCGGGCACAGCTAGTACATATATATAGTCGAAAATAATTACTCCATAGAAAATGCATGCGAAGCCATTTAGTAGCTTCAGTGTTATCAATAAAATTTTGCAAAAAGTTCATTTTTGTTCTATATTATTGAAATTTGAAAAAATAATGAACTATAGTAGAATTTCGACCAATAGACGATTACTAATTATAGTAAAACTAGCCTCTGCCTGCGACTTTGTAAGCGTGGAATAGATACTTTGGGCTAACGCTAAAACGCAGCGGAAGCTCTCAAAAGGAAAAAAACACCCCGATTTTGAAACATTCTTCATTGATTTTCCGCTCCTATTGGCCTTATATACTTCCTCGACAAATGAGCTCTCTTACACTGAAAGATTTTTTCAAATCGGACCAGTAGTTCCTGAGATTACCCCCTACAACGTCACAAACTCTAGCCCTTTATAATATTAGTATAAATAAAGGTGGGAAGTTTAGATAAAAAGGGTACTGGTATTTGTCAACATTTTCTTGCTTAATAAAATTCAATATTACAAAAGCAGTAATAACGCAAAGCAAAACTTCGGTTTTTTCGTTGTCGCAGTTTTTCCCCGTTGTGAGTATTGTGGGTGTGGTGTGATAGAAATACCAATTGTGTAACATTTAACGTATTGGGTGCAAATGAATTCATTATTGATAACTTTTATTATCTCGCTTGGGAAAACTGTGGACGGCGGGTCAAAGTAAACATTAATAAATTAAATATTGTGATAAAACTAAAATGTGGGCATTTTAATAAATTACGCTGTTTTTTTTTTATGTCATAGGTGGCAAACGAACAGGTGGGTCACCTGCTGTTAAGTGATCACCACCGTTCATGGACACTAACCAGAGGAGTCGCTAGTGCGTTGCCATCTTTTGGAGGGAAGGGTTAGGGGAGGGAAAGGGAGAGGAGAGAGGAGAGGGGAGGGGAGGTGGGTCTGTATACAACAATTTTTTACTGGATTGTAACTATTCTTGTGTTTATTATTGCATGTTTTAATAATGAAATAAACATCCATGGTCCGTATTGTCACTTTGAGTGTGAGCAGCGTGCAGTGGTATCTCTTTTATTTATTTTCTGGTTGACTACGCTATTGGCCTGAGGGGCCTTGCCTGCTTCACCGGACTACAAACAACTACTTTTTACTACGAACTAGAAACTGTCTTTTATTAATCAGTATATAGCAATTATTATAACATGAATTTCACAAATAATTCTATTCATTATTGTTTTTGGAAACGATAAATCTAAAACGTACATTATCAAAACGTATACTAAAAATATGGTTTATAAAAAAAAGAAAACAGATCAATAAATTCACGTATCAATATCATATACACAAGCTGAATGTTTAGACAGTAGCAATATTTATGGAGGATACTCTGCACTCGATTCTCGTTCTAAATGAATTAAAAAATAAGTGCTTAATGTTTCACCAAATTATCAAAAAAATACAAAAATTATACACAATCATCTATGCGTCTATGTTAAAGCACAGTCCAATGACCGTCGGATGATTTAATTTTCACTTGAATTTTTTTTTCTCGAACTGACTATGTTATTGACGTAGCAAGGTCTTAACAGCTTCACCGGACTACTAAGGCGAGCGCTTAAGGCACTCAGCCGATTTTATTTGACAACTAGCTCAGACACCTCGGATTTCACTTGAAAGCGAACGTGGAAACGTTAGGAACAAGACAAAAGGATTTATTGTCCATTTTATTATGGAAAGTTATTATTATTATATTATATATATATTAACTCCAGGTCGCACATTGTAGCTTTCAGCACCGGTCATTGCACCTAGGTTTATTACGATAGTGTTTATACTTTTGAACTTTTACTTAGATTTTTTTGGTTGTGATATTATTATTTTATATGTTAAATGTGACCATGAAATGTCATATCCTAGAATACTGCGAATGCTCAACATTTCACCTGGTATACGTCATTGGTTAAATACATAGTTTTTATAACTCATAGATTTCAAAGAAACTTGCGAGATTCTATTTCTGCTGTAGAAATGCTTGTTTGTAATATTGCAAAAGTTATCTTTCGTTTAATTACAAAATATGACAATTCGCACTTATTTGCTATTGTTGATAATAGTAATGGATAACGAATAATTAATAGCAGAATAGTTTTCAATAGTCTTTGAAATTCTAACCTACAACCTTTTTGTGTGACGAAAAGTGGTGGGGTAGGCACTGTGTCGAGTAGAGTGGGGGCAGTGTCTCGCTTGCTTTTTATTATCAAAGAACAGTGAGACATATGCCGTTATCGCTTTCTTTTTTAAGGCTTCACTTCTACCGTGTGTATATTTTTTCACTATCCACATTTTTTGCACATTTCTTAGAAATACCATTATTATTTCTTATAGTAATAACGATTATATATACTGTTGAACCGTTGTCTACAATATTAATTGATACTTGTCGTTAAATCTAGAAATAACAAGTTTTTAAGTACAGCTGCCATCTTATCGAAAAGCATGAATTTTCAACTGGATTTTCAATGTTTTACGCTTTCCTCACGATCTATTTCTTTGCCAAAAGCTCTGAGTTGACATCGTTTCAAAACTCCATGTCCCTTCAATTACATTGATTAAATATTAAAGTGTCAATACGGCTGTATTGGTTTTTAGCGATTGCTCACATTCTACATTTTAAGCAGCAAATGGCAGGAGTTGGCCGAAGACAGAACAGACAACGAACAGGCGGGTCACCTTATGGTAAGTGATCACCGCCGTCCATAGACACTAGTATCACAGTAGTGCGTTGCCAGCTTTAGTTTGGGGGAAGAGAAAGGGGGAGGAGGAAAGCAGAGGGGATGGATTAGAGGAGGTGTGCTTCCGCCTCCTCAGCCACGAGCTGAAGTATTGCCAGGGTGGTACTTAAATCATCTGTTTAAAATTTAAAGGTTATGACCGCTGATTCGATTTTATTTTCTATTTTTAACACTTGTTTATTAGCAGGAAATAAAATCTGTGATTTTTAATGGGTTCTTTTTTTATTATGATTTCTGTATGTTTTATTCTGATTAAGTTTTATATTGTAATTAACACGTGAAGTCACGGACTTTTGGTAGTTTTAAATATATTTATTTAAAACACTAGCTAGACTATTGAACACTAGCTGTGCCCGCGACTACACCTGCGTGGAACTTTATGTACAAAACTGACTAATAAAATCATCTGAACGTATTCGGTGTTATTACAAAAAAGTTAAATATGTATTAAACCCTGGCTTTAAAAAGGTCTCATATTAAACGCACCGTGGTCGCTGAATGTTCGCCATCTTGCGCTTTTGTCTCGCTTTGGTTACGTTAGGTTAAACTTGTGACAAGAGATAACGCGAACTTGCCTCGGGCGAGCGCGGTGCCTTTATTAAGAATCTTTTTTAAACCAAGTATTTAATACGTATTTAACTTTTTTGTAATAACACGGATTAAGTCTAATTACTTATATACTTTTCTCTCCTTTCTTATACTTAAGTCGCGACGTCATTAAAATGACGGTGAATTTTGATCAGAGAATTATGAAACCGCTTACGCTTACAACTACTGACTACTCGCAGCTTCGTTACTCAATGCTTTTGATAGACCAAACTGATTTTAATGAAACAAAGACTAAATGTTACTGGAAAGAATGCTTTATGATTCTCTTGAAATGGTTTTATCATGGCCATAGTTTATTAACAGTGATACGTGTTCATAAAAACAGATAGATAGATAGACATTTCTAAAAATGATTGAAATGTGTTGTATTACTTATCCCTAGCCATCTGCAACATTTTTCTGTAGAAAAATCTAAAAAATACAGACACGTTACATTTACATTCGTATTATATGGATTTTTTTTATTATTGTAGCTCGGCAAAGTGACTGTATTGTGCCTGATGGTAAGCACAGTACAATCCAAAAACAATGGCGACTACCGAGAGACAAACTATCCATCGCCGGTCGCCGCTGTCAGGATTATAGGAGCAAGGCTTTTAAAGTGCGAATCAATATCTAAACGATGTTGACGTCTGGAAATGACTGACCTTTTTTTTCGAACTGTCTACGCTATTGACGTAGCAAGGTATTAACAGCTTCGCCGGACTACTAAGGCGAGCGCTTAAGGCACTCAGCCGATTTTATTTGACAACTAGCTCAAGGGTGCAAGACACAACTCGGCTTGAACTATCTCATATATGCAATTCGCGCCCGATCTGAGCTAACCTAAATATACATACTTCAACGACTCTTATATATTTCGCATCGGATAGTTTTGATAAGGGGAAAAAAACTCTTCCACTTGCATGTGTAAGCGTGTATGTGTGCACGTGTGTGGAGGTGATATGTGTAATGTTGTCGCAGTGATGTAAGATTTTGTGTCACTGTATCGCGCGAGCAGCGCACTCAAGGGCCCCACGCCGAGGGAATGGACCTAGGATTGAGCCGCTGCCGAAGGGGGCCTAATCTGGTAAAAACGCATCTGACGCCTCTTTATGTCCATGTACCAAAAGCGAATGTAACTGTATATGTTTATAAAAATATGTTGTGCTATGTTATGTATAATGAAGACATAAACCAGATCGAGTTTCTTGCCGGTTCATCTCGATGACTGGGTTGTTTTTATAGCCGGTGGTAGCTTTGGCGTTTGTAAGTGCCTTCTCATGACATGAATAGAATAAAATATTTTTGTTAATACGCAAAATTTATTCTGTTATAAAGGTTGAGCCCCATTTAGAAAGAAAATGTTACTGAATCCTTATTTTTTTCACATATTTTAGCGTACATATTCAAAGCGAAGGTGACAAATAGTGAATATTAATATCTCAAACTTTTAAAACATCACAGCTATTAATATCCTAGATAATTTCCCTAAAAGCAGTAGCATAATGTTCATTATTTTTCTTTGTCGTCATTATCTATTACAATTTGCGTTGTTGGAATTGAATGTTATGAAAGATAAATAATGGCGCGCGAAAAAATACCGACACCGGAATAACTGGGACCTGATAAATTATTCCGCTCTGAATATTATGATTAGTGACGCATAATATCAACACAGTTTTCCATGTGAGGCAATGGCCGTATGATAAGTTAAAATCAGTTCCAATGACTCATAATTATTTATTGTCATGGGAAAATTCATTAATATTGCAACAATTTAAATCTATAACATAATTCAAATAAAACGATCTATATATGTGAATTATATCATTGTTTATGACTCCATATTTGTGACACATTATTAATTGAAATAATTGTGTAATCATCTAGGGCTCAATAATTTTCAGTATAATAAAGACTATAATATACAATTGATGCTGGTAACACTTATTTCAGATTTATTTCTAACTATAAATTGATATACAAAAACCCAAGATGCACACTTAACGTCTCACAACTGGCACACAAAAATGAGTGCATAATTTTGGATTATGCACTCATTTCAAATAGTCTCGCGTCGCTTGCGTCCTTGTGAAAACAACTTTAAATCATTCGGATAAGGTTGAATTTGCAAAATCATAAGTTTATCGCATAACTATAACCACGTATGTATATTTGGGAGTTTTTGTGGCCGGTTTTGAGTGCTACTTTTATTCCAGACTTCGTGTTTTGAGTTATTATATGTAAATGAGATACACCACTAAATTTTTACGAATCGTGCACGTATCACTTTTATTTTCAGAAATGGTGAATTCATACAAAAAAGACGAAAACTGGTAACCCAGTACCTATTTGTCAAAATAGTATATAGGTATAAATTATTTTTGGCAATTTCGCCATAAATTGGAGAAGAAGAAGGCAAATTAAAAGTATATTCAACCAAGTTGAATGCCTTCGCAATAGATAATTTACAATTTCAAAATATTTATCGACAGTGATTACCCGTGATTTTATACACATTAATTATTAGATACTATATATCATTCGAGTTTCTGGCGACATTTTAGTTTCTCGTTTAACCTATTGCTTTTTCGTTATTCATAATCTTGGGTTATTTTAGTATTTGAAATATTTCGTAATATATGTGGCCTCTTACGTAATGTAGTTCGGTTACCGTGCACAAGTATGGGAAATAACCACAGATAATGCTTGCCGAGATTCACAAAAACTCATCGGAAAGTACTAAACAAGGGGCAGCGACATCTTCTTACAAACATTGAAGGAACAAAACACTGCAACAATATTAGCTTCTTGGTAAGAAGATTCTTTAATAAAGTTTATTGATTGCCAAAGTAGAAAATGTTTATAAAATATATTAATAAAGAATATAGATTCTATGCAAAGAACAGATTTCTATCACAAAAGAATCGAATAAATAATTATAGTACAGGCACATATAAATTTGATCTCTCTTACAATCTCTTTAATAATTACAAGTATTCTCGGATTCTATTCAATGAAATGTCAATCTGTATGTAGGCATGTTTCTTTTTGTTATTTTATCTTAAAAGCTTAGCTTATCCAACGTTATAATATGAATATTCTATAACTTGCAATGTAAGAGTATATCTATATATCCGCTAGTGTATAATTCAAGATTGAATTATCGGGTTCATGTCACTTTTTACATTATGGTAATGCATTTGGTTGCCATATCCGCGGCTCGCGAGGCACACGCGGCTTTATCACTGTGCCTCTTTCGAAAAAATGTTTAATGCAGACAGACGAGTGGTTTTTGAAATGCAAGCATAATAGAAAACAGGCACATTCTTAGAATAATAACGCAATTACTGTAAGGGCACATTATTAGAAAACAAGGCCGACGACGCGACGTGAGAGCGTTGATTACGGAAAAGAACGCCGCGACTCGAGCTCACGACGCTTACCCGTCTGCAGAAAATCGCGACCGTTTACGCTTGTTACGTAAAATAGTCAAATCTCGTATCTCTGAGATTCGGAGCGACAGGTGGGACAGACTTCTGGAGGATCTCCGGGCGTCTCACCTGTCGTACTGGAAACTCTAGCGAACTTTAAAGTCGGATGTCACTACTCCGATGCCTCCTCTCAATAGAGGTCCCGGATTGCCTCCTGCGTTCGATAGCATAGATAAAGCGGAATGTCTTGTCGCGAGTTTAGAAAAACAATGTTCACCGAACACTGACAACACTGACCCTATCCATATTGGGTCGATCGAATTGTCGGCAGAGCATGAACTAGCGTCCCATCCCGTGGATACCCTAACCTCAATAACTTTCGATGAAGTTTCGACCGCCATCCAGCGTCTCAAGCTTAGGAAGTCCCCAGGTCCCGATGGGATCAGGAACGAGGTACTGAGATTCCTTGCCGATCACATCATAGCTCTATTGGTCTGCATCTTCAATGCGGCCATGTCCCAGGGCCACTTTCCAGCCGTCTGGAAGAAGGCCGTAGCGATAGGCATACACAAGTCCGGCAAAAAATCTACGCTTCCCGATAGCTATCTCCCGATTAGCCTGTTAGATACATTAAGTAAATTATACGAGCGGCTCCTTCTGAACCGTCTCCAGGTCTCGATTACAGATTTAAAATTAATACCACCTGAGCAGTTCGGATTTCGTGCCGAACACTCTTGCACGAATCAAGTACACCGCTGCAATTGTGCGTTTCGGTTTACGTTTCGGGTCGGCATTAAAATTTGAGAAAATGTACTCCGTGAGGCGGTGTACTTGATTCGTGCAAGAGTGTTCGGCACGAAATCCGAACTGCTCAGGTGGTATTAATTTTAAATCTGTAATCGAGACCTGGAGACGGTTCAGAAGGAGCCGCTCGTATAATTTACTTAACCTGACTATATTATTTTGGCCTAATGGTAAAACCATTACACACCTTATTCCCACTTTTTGGGCGAACTTGTAAGTCACTTAGACGTATGGTAACAAGCACAAGGACGCCATAGTGACCTAACCTCGCCTTAAGCTGTTACCTTGCATATAACAACATGAATCTGACTAAGCTAAGCTATTTAAAGTAATCATATGAGTTGGTGAAACATGTATACCTGTGTGTGTATCCATAACTTTGCAAAAAAATTTACTTAGGACTCTTATAAAATGTCGCGTTATTTTTTAAAGAACCATCCACCATAATGTTTATTACATTATAAAAAAAAACAATATTTTCATTTTATTTTTTATATTTATACCATCCTTCACCAGTCTTCATGCCTAATTTTCCTTCAGCCACCATTTTGTCCAAAATTGGTATCGGTTTGAAAATCGGATCCTTTGTCATGTCGTACATAACTTGTAAGACGAACTTGTTCGTATCCAAACCAGTGTAATCTGCCAATTCGAATGGCCCCATGGGATAACCTGCCCCCAGCTTCATTCCTATATCAATGTCTTCCTTCGTGGCATCACCTAATAAAAAAAGTACCAAGTTCTGAACTTTATCACATTTTAAACACAAAGACACTTACATGACAAACTGAAATCTAACTAAAGAATTCAGGCGATCCATAAGTTACGTTATTAATAATTACACTTTATTACAAAAACGGGCAGTTCGAGCAATTTACAATATGAGACCTTGCGAATGCTTAAAGACCAAGTTCAAGGAATACGATATATTAACTCTGCCCCCCCAATACATTCTTGATAATTTAATGTGTGCCCGTAAGAACCTTGAAAAGCTAGATTTCGTAAAAAAAAACCGGCATAATCTAAAAACTAGAAACTGTGACAAACTGGTTGTCCTACGTTTTAGACTTAGTAAAACCAGTAACAGTTTTTTTGGGAAATACTGTTAGATTTTACAACACAGTCCCAAAGGATATTACCGATTTGCCGGATTGTGAATTTAAGCGCCATGTCACGCTTGACATGTTTTACTGTGAAAAGGCTATTATTATAGAGTGGATCAATTTGTGAACGATGGTGATGTCTGTGATTGGCTCATCTCTGTGCATCCATTAAAAACGTTTGTGACATGTACCTAATATATTATAAATATATTTGTCAAAAAGATAAACCAGATTTCTTGCCAGTTCTTCTCAATGGCTGGATTGTTTGTCCGAACTGGTGCTAGTTTTGAAGTTCATAAGTGCCTTCTTAGGGCCTAAATTGAATAAAGTGTTTTTGATTTGATTTGATTGATTTTTTAAAAAGTTTTGTAATTTAAGTAGTCAGTTCGAAAAAAAAAACAATAACAAGGCTAGTTGTTTGTAAAAATAAAGTTTAAAAAAAGGCTCTTTGAATAAACTTAGTTCCTGTATTGTTTATATTTAGCTCCTTTGTATAATGAGTTTGCCGACCACTGCTATAAACGACTTCAATTTTTTCTTATTGCAAAGGGGATCTTTTCACAGGGGGCCCTATTTCGTTAGCATTGAACATATGGATATCGAAAATACAGCAGTGAACGCTTCACAGTAGTCCGGTGAAGCTGTTAAGACCTTGCTTGGTCAACAGCTTAGTCAGTTCGAAAAAAAAAAATGAACGCTTCACAAATATATAGGATAGGAGGATAGGATATATTTATTGATTTGGTTATTGTTAGGCTATAAGTTAGGCTATAGTTTATAAGTTTTATCGTTTGACTAGTCTCATTCGATGTTATATATATATTATGATATTATGATGATATATTATGATGTTATATTATGATGTTATAATGATTCAACATTAGGCAGGCGCCTAAATAAGCTTAAGGTCATTCTAGTGCATTGTTTTGGAGTATGTTTTGTTTAAATAAGTATAGATGTTTACTTAAATTTGTTTAGATTTTTTTATAGTTTATAAGTTTTATCGTTTGACTAGTCTCATTCGATGTTAAACGACGTGGTCTAAGATAGTAAACACGCCAAACGTAGACGGGTACTGCTGGAAATGGTGATGTATTGCTTAATTTTCTATCATACCTACTAGGTATACCTAGCCGAGTCAAAGTTCTGTCACAACGATATTATTTTTAAATATTTTCTAATACTGGCCAGAGAGATGTCGACTAGTTTTGAAAATAGAACATTAGCGTCTTTTGAAAATAAAAAAAGAAATTCATTTTAAACATGGTTATAATTATTAAAACTTGAGTTGTTGGCACGTCATTATTTTAATGTGGGTTGTGTACATCACGCGGCCCACACCATGTTTAAAATGAATTTCTTTTTTTATTTTCAAAAGACGCTAATGTTCGTGTACAAGTATGTATAACGTAACATACGCCAAATTCTTTGAAAAGCAAATGGAAAGGTTACATAATGCATTACGACTAAAGGATAGGGCGTCGCCACGAAACGACGCGCAGACATATCGCCCTAAATCTGCGAATAGTTTGCAAGGGCTACCGAGCCACGGACGGGCTCGGCTAACGACGTTAGTCCCAGAATGTAACCTGAAGGTCCGCTTCGCTACTTTAAATGTGGGAACACTTACAGGGAAGACAAAGGAACTTGCCTCGCTTTTTAAACGTAGGAAAGTAGATTTCATCTGCTTACAAGAAACTCGGTGGACTGGGTCTAAGGCTCGTAATATCGGAGAGGGCTATAAACTTATGTATATAGGCGCCAAACAAGGGAAAAATGGAGTTGCTATAGCCGTTAAAGAAGAACACCTCACATCACAGCAGCAAGTAGGACTCTTGGTCGGACTAAAGGTGGTAGAAGAACAAATAGAGAAACTTGGTGGTGGACAGTGAGTGTACAGAATGCAATACAGAATAAGAAAATGGCCTTTAAGACCTGGCAATCCACACAAACGCCAGAGGATAGAGAAACATATAGACAAGAAAAAAAAGCCACCAAGAAAGTCATAGCTACTGAGCAAGCAATTCCCAGAAACATCTGTACATGACTTTAGACTGTAAAGAAGGCCAAAAGCATATTTACCCGGTTTTAGCTTGAAAGTTGTCCTCAAGGTGGTAGCCGGGATAGTGCAAATAAGATGTATCGGCCGGACGACGTATCTGTGTTTCGGTCAAGAAGAGAATTTGAGGCTGAACCGTCTCGAGGTGTTGATGAACGGCATTTAAGTAAGAATGAAGTCCACGGATGTTGATGAACTCCACCGTAAAAGCGGCGTCGTAGGGGTTGTGCACCACTGTTGAACCTAGATTTGTGATTTGCGCTGTCATGATTTTATGAAAGGAGGAAACATGAAGAGCAAGCAACCTTCATCGAAGCCCAGAAGTATTCAATGTTAATCGCCGACTCACTGTAACACCTGCAAGATTTGCACAGACCCGGCGAACGGAAGGGCCCCGTACCCCCCCGGAATAGGTCGCCGGGACCCCAAATCCGGTCACCAACCGGCACGACGAACCTACCCAAGATTATGCGCGGCATGGTGAGGCAGCCTCTCATGGTGGTTATTCATAATTGGGCCCCTGTACTGTACTGCGGGCGGCCAGCGGAACAACCGTTTCTGAGCGGAACAACCGTTTCTAAATATAAATTTTATTTGTATTAATCGAAGTAATCACCCATGCAATCAATGCATCTTTGCGAACGCAGTGGCAGTTTATTGATGCCCTTCTTAAAGAAATCAGCTGGACGGGAGGCAACAAATTCTTCAAAGGCATTTTGTACTGCCTCTCGGGTATTGAATTTTTTTCCCGCCAAGGAGTTATCCAAATTCTG
>MU159051.1:134267-146692 GCA_015888305.1 Antheraea pernyi | reverse complement strand
TCGAACCGCCAGCGCCCGTCCAGGGTGAGACCCAGATATTTCATCTGGGTCCCCGCCCTGATCCGGGCGCCCTCCACTACATTGTGGGCCCCAGGAGGTGGCCCCCGCCGAGGCCCATGAAAGAGTAGGGCCCCGGTCTTCTCGAGGGCCACCCTGAGGCCCAACCTCCTGATGCGCCTGACCACGAGAGATGTGGCCATCGTGGCCAGGCGCTCCACCTCCCTCCTCTCTCCCCCCCGGGCTACGACTAGGGTGTCATCCGCCCATGGCTTGTCTACCATCGTTCCAATGTTCGCTCTAAACACGATTGCTGAGGAGTATCGTGCTAAACGCCGACAGATGTACATCGCATTTCTGGACATGGAAAAGGCATTTGATCGTGTCCCGAGGGATACCATCTGGTGGAGCCTTCGAAAAAAGAATGTCCCCGAAAAGTATATAAACATCATTGCCGACATCTCTTGCAACACCAGGGGAGTCGTAAGTGCCTTACCAGCCTGTGTTGGAGGGGGAGGAAGCGGTAGGGGAGAGGAGGAAGGGGAAGAGAGGTGGGCCTCTCCGGTGTTCTCACTGATCGAACGAAACGCACTAATGCAAGCATTGTTACTTCCCGTCGGCTTTTTGTTAGAGGGGGGTACTCCCCCGGGCGAGCCGACCCATTCATCCTGAAACCAGTAATAGCTTCAGCGTGGCTCTACCCCCTACCAAAACCTATGTATAGAATAACTTAGTTATAACTCTAGCTTAGCGCAACACTGGCTATATAACCGTACTGAGTTACAGCAGGCACTGTTGGCATGGAAGCACCAGTTACGGGCCGGCGGCCTAATGCTGAGTGTTGCAAAGACCCAGTATATGTTGATTAATGCATCAGATACCAGCGACAATACTCCAATTTCAATCGATGGACAAATGGTCAACTCCTGTGACGAATATAAGTATTTGGGGAATTTAATTGATAGGTCTGGGAACATTGATGGCAACATTCAGCACAGGATAGCCGCAGTTTGGCTTAAATGGCGAGAAGTGACTGGCGTTACATGTGACAGAAGAATGCCTGTTAAACTCAAGGGTCTTGTCTACAAGACCATTATAAGACCTGTCCTCATGTATGGCAGCGAAACGTGGGCTGTGAACAAAAAGAACACCCATACCATTCAAGATGCTGAAATGAAAATGTTACGGTGGATGTGCGGCGTCACTCGGCTCGTTAAATCCCCAACGAATACGTGCGAGGCAGCCTAGGGGTGCGCGACATTGCCGACAAGATACAAGAGAGTAGGCTGCGATGGTATGGCCATGTAAAGAGAAAACCACCAGACTACGTGGGAAATTTGGCATTGCAACTGTCCATTCAGGGTCAGAGATCAAGAGGCAGGCCCAAAACAAATTGGAAGTGCTGAAAGATATGAACGAGTGCGAAGTTTCCGAATGTGATGTCAGGGATAAAGCGAAGTGGAGAAGCAAAGTAAGGAAGTAACGTAATATAACGTAACGTAATAAACGTAATATATCGCCGCTTGTTCGATCGATTGCCGCGCGGGGGGCGGTAAAATAGACGGTGGATATAGGAACATAGGAAGGAGCCAGCGATTTATTATGATTGAAAGGTGTTGGTCCAATCTGTGGCATAGTATGCTACAATGGAATGGTCGCAAAAGGAAGAGTTGCAGCTATATTGTTGCAATGCTGTGGTAACGCGGCAACAGAGACTTTCAACATTCTGCAAAAAATGCAAATAATACTACGGTTTGTTTATGGCACTAAAAAATGGTACACTGAATATTCAAGCTTCGAAAGTTGTAAGAGAAGCAGCTAACATTGTACAGTTAGGATACCATCAATTATCATAGCAATAAAGGCGCAACTTCAACGAAGTCAAAAATTTTAGCTCTTGCGATGGGGCTACATAGAACCACCATTGATATATAAAACCCAAGATGCACACTTAACGATTGTAGTCCGGTGAAGCTGTGAAGACTCTGCCAGGTCAATAGCGTAGTAAGTTCGAGAAAAAAAAAAACACTTAACGTGTCACAGCCGGCTCACAAAAATGACTGCATAATTTGGATAATGCAGTCATTTCAAACAGTCTCGCGTCCTTGTAAAAACAACTTTAAATCATTCAGGTAAGGTTGAAATTTGCAAAATCATAAGTTTATCGCATAACAATAACCATGTACGTATATTGGAGAGTTTTTACGGGACTATCTGAGCGCTAATTTTATTCGAGTCTGTGTCTTGGGTTTTTATATGTCAATGAGAACCGCAATCAAAAAGTGTATAATTAACTACATTAATACATAATTAATTACATAAATACATTAAGTTTGTCACATAATTTACCACCCGACTATGTATATTAATCATAGGGAAGTGTTATATCGTAGTCTCACTAATACTAATCCGACACTTCACCAATATGTCTAATAATGCCACATCCACCGCCTGGTTTTCTATACTGCCGGATTACTGATTAGCGAGACTCTTCCTGTTTTATATGTTAAATCATAATTATAACAAAATTAGAAAGCATATTTTCGAGACACCTTTAGTCTTTATTAAAATCGGTTCGGTCTATCAAAAGTTATTGTAATTTTAATGACGACGCGACTTAAGTTCGGGAGAAAAGTAGATACGTAAATGGACTTATTACATTTAAATGATTTTATTAGACACCGTTTTTTTACATTACCTCCACGCGGAAGGAGTCTAGTAAAGTATAAAGTAATAATAATGATATCGAACACTGAGGAAACATCTGGAACAATCTTGAATTCTCTACAAACGTTACGAATAACATTGTAATCGTGGGTGATTCAACCTTGCATGGGAGTACGCACGCATCGCAACCTTATCGTTTCCCGGTGCGGCAAAGTACCGTAAACAAGTTTAAACATTATCGGAGTCATAAGCCCAATTTTAATTATGTTCTAGAGGTTACCACCTCTTTCTTATTAACAGACTATTTGTGCCCGCGACTCCGTCCAAATGCAATCTAATTAAAAATAAAACAGTGGCTAATAAAATTATCTTAATCCATATATTTATCTACTTTTCTCTCGTACTTAAGTCGCGTCGTCATTAAAATTACAATAACTTTTGATAGAGTGAATCGATTTTAATGAAACCAAGACTAAATGTTACTAGAGGATATCTTTTATTGTTTTTGATAGAGAGGTTTTATCGTGAACGCAGTATTTGGTTGACGGAGAAGGCATTATTCTGCGGAAATCTATGATTAAATATTATAGTGAATGTTACGTTGCGCTTTCGCCTGGAATTGATTGACCACTATTGTCTAACTGCGACAAAAAGCGTTATTACTAAAACAATAAAAAAAAAGTGTGTGTGTACTTCTAGTTAGAAATTATACTTCTTTGGCGTAACAAGATAAAAAAATATTTTTCGAAATTTTTATCTTTCGCCTTATTCTACGTTTGTAGAAAAAGCGACACTAATAATTGAAAAAAGGTATTTAATACATTGGAAGTTTTAATACAAAGAAATACAAACAAACAAAATGTTAACTATAGCTAACTTCAGAGTGTCGGTTTGTCGTGTCAGTGTGCGCGCGCTTCGTAAAAATTTACTCTCATCATTTTTCCCTAACGCGGCAAAAGAAGTATAAGTTCAAAAAATAATTAAAAACCGCCGTCAGGTTCAACCAAGGAACGCGGCGTAAATTTTGTTTTAATTGTTTCAGTAAAAACGCTTTTCGTTGCAGTAACATTGTAGTGGCCATAAATATATATGTGGTAGTAGACAATCATTTCCAGGCAGAAGTGCAAAGTAACATCCGCTAAATATTGAGCTCAATGCGTATTCAAACAAACAGAAAACAGACATCTCTAAAAATGATTAAAATTTATTAACCTAACTAACCTTTTTTTTATAGAGGCGAAAATCCTGCATGGATACACCTTGCACTGCCGGGGGACAGCGCGAGGGTTATGTGAGACTCTTACTCACTAAAAACCCCTCTTCTGCTCAGCGCGAATGTGAACCACGGTTTCACGGGTAACATACGCCACGACCCTGGCCACGCGCTTGGGTCACCCGTAGATGGTAGGTCGGGGACCCTCCTCCCAGGAAGTAGTTCTTACCTATGCTCTTCTTGTGGAGCGGCGGCTAAAGCCGTGTCTGCCTGCACGGGCCTTCCTTTCGTGGCAACGGACGCCCCCGCGTCCGTCACCTGAAGGCATGTTACGGAGGCATCGGGTGGGACAAGTGTCCACGTCTCCTTGCTTGACAAACTGATTTCCTACGGCGCGCCATCGGAGCTTCAGGGTCTATCTCCCTCAGTCGTTGGGCCTCCTCCTTCCGCCGAAGTACCTCCTCACAAAAGGACTGGACAGTGCCCCATGATCTCTCACTGTCGATCATGGCCTGTACCAGACTCAGCAGGGAGAGATCACAGTTCACCACTGCCGTTAACCTAACCTAACTAAAGAATATTGTATGAAACTGAATGAATACAGGGAATGACAAAAAAATCACAAAAGAAATATTATTATTTATTTTTATACTAGCGGGTCCGGCTAACGTTATCCCGCCCTCATTAAAAATAAATCCTTGACAAATTATACGCCAAAACGTTCCTAATAAATCCGTTGTTTTAGATAACCGTGATACCAAAAGTTACTTTTTTAAATTGTGAAATTGCATGAGGCGCGTTGAGCGGTATTTTTGGCAGTAGATGAATTTATCATTTCGCGTCATGAGATGCTAGTAACCGTGACCGATCGTATTGCGTTTGCGCCTTCGATCAACAATAACTAGATAAAGGGTCACGTACAAAATCGAAGCTAAATCCTGTCCGCGTAAATATATACTAATGTGTAGCTATTTGTTTACTAAAAAAGGGAGAAGACAGTTTTAAAACAGTTTTAAGTTCAACCTAATTACAAACATAACACCTAGTAATAAAGTCACAAATGTTCAAAATATTATCTAATACGATAAAACGAGCAAAGCAATAAATTACTCCCCTCACAAATGAAAAGACAACATAAACAACATTTAGTGTGAATTAAACCTTAACACGTTAGGAATAAAGTACGTTTTCCCGTTATTGTGCGTGGCGAGGCCAAACATTTGTAACACAGGTTTAAAATCGGTAATTTTGTCCAAAATTTGATATTTGTTAGTTTAAAGCTTAAAATATAACTTAATCAACATGTATTTAGCGAAAATAAGATACTCCGACCGTTAAATTGCTTTTTCGGGTATTATTTTCGCATCTTTTGAATACAATGCGGCATGTGAAACGGGCTTACATTGGCTGTGTTTCAAACAAACTAAATAAAATAAGGGCACACATTTCAAGTCAGCTGTTATTTACCAAGACGTATTTTCGCGCCGACCCTTTATCTAGTTATTGTTGATCGAAGGTTTGCACATAGTATGAAGGCCTGTGTACATTTAATATTGATATTTTATATTGCGATTGTGCAGCCTATCATATATTTGATTAATTAATGAACTGAATAAAAATGTATATAGTTATTGTTCGTAGTGTCAACAGATGAAATTTTAATAATTCACACTGTAATTGATTTAAAAATTCAAAACACAACACTATTATTCTATGGTATAAGTTTTCCCTTCTGTCGGCAGTCCTTAGTCCACGTCTTTTGTATGTACAGTTTTCGTGTGGTCTTTGACTGAAAACTACATTTTTTTTTATAGTTGCACGGCAAAATGACTGCACTGTACCTGATGGTAAGCACAGTATCATCCAAAAACAATGGTGACCACCGAGTGACACAGTATCCATCGCCGGTCGCCGCTGTCATGCCGGCTTGCGAAAGGCTGGATATGCAGAAGCTGATCCCGAAACGCAACCCGCAGAAGCGAATCAGTATGACGTGCTTTTGCGACCCAGTCAGACTGTAAAATCCTACCACCCCGCTTTCGCCATTGCCTCGTTCGTTATTCAGCTGGTGCACCACGTGCAGGTGAGGTTGGCTTGGATGTCTCAAGTCTTAGATGTTATTCGACACCCCTTACACCCCAAAGTTGTATGCTTAGTTACAGATATTACATTTGAATCAACGTTGATGACTAAGCATTTGTTTTGTTAAGATAAAGCCAATGACAAAATACTGCAATATCATATATTTTCTGAATACACAAGGAAAATCGAAAACCGTTCAGGCCTTGCGTATGAACGTGTCATATATTATCCTTTGACATATTATTGCTCATTAAAATAATTTATTACGTAGTCACTAGTTGGTTTAATACTTGTGAATTTGAAATAAAGCCGTGTTCATCTTTATAAATAGAGTATGGTTATGTAGTTCAAGTGAAGTCACAGATGCATCTGCTCCATACCTAATAATTGCATCATCACATTTTTTAAATGGCTTATGGGACTCCGTTTTACTAATAATTAATTGACAGGTGTTGTCCCATCTTAAGGGACTACTACTGCAGTCTGAGAGGTCAAGATGGTAGACCCGTCAAAGGGGAATGGGTGTTAGACCCCCCATGACGAACTGTGGGCGTTGCATCGGTACAATGCACCTCCACCACATGGGCCTTTGCAGTTTAACTGTCTGGGGTGATGGAGATGTCCATGTGGACCCAATGTTAGTGGCCTGAGATAACATTTTTTTTAACTGACTACTCTATTGACCCTGCTAAGTCTTAACAGCTTCACCGGACTACTAAGGCGAGCGCTTAATGCACTCAGCCGATTTTATTTGACAACTAGTTCAAGGCTAAGATAATATAGAAATGCTATGTTCGAAACACTTCATCCAAATTGTATAGGCATTTGATGACGGAATTTTCATTGGAAGGACATAGTTAGTCAGTTTGATTTTTTGATTTTTTTTTTTAGTTATGACCATGCTATGATTTCATGACTATAATTTCCTTCACCGAAAATTTCCCGGCTTATTGTAGGATTCTCAACTATGTTGATCAAGACGTCGAACTTTATGTTTTTTTTTATGTCAAAAGGCGGTAAACGCACAGGTCGGTCACCAGATGTTAAGTGATCACCACCGTCCATAGAAACAAGCAACACCAAGGGAGTCGCAAGTGCGTTGCCAGCCTGTGTATGGGAAAGGGTTAGGGAAAGGAGAAAGGGGAAGGGTAAGGGGGAAAGGAGGTGGGCCTTCGGCGCTCTCACTGACCGAACCACAGACTAATAGTCGTACAAGTATCGTCGTGGACCGAACGAAACGCAACTATACAAGCAGTGTTAGTTCACGTCGGTGTTCTGTGTTCGGGGTAGTACTACCCCTCGAGCCGACTCATTCATGCTGAAACTAGTAAAAGCTACAGCGTGGCTCTACCACCTTCAAAAAGTGGATCTGAAATACATTTTCATTACTTATAAAGGATTTATCGGATTTTAAAATAATTATTTTTTGCATTGTTGATTAGTTTGAAACTCGTCAGAAATAATGCGTGTTCCCACACACATACACACCTCTAACTACCGTTCCTACAGTCGAAGACAGGCGGTTAACTTCATCCCCGCTCAGTCACCGCGGCCTCTCTTCGCATTGTCTCGAACTTAGATGTGATCGTCCATTATCCAGTATTTTAGCACATTGCTTGCACGATCAATTCACTAGTTCCCAACACGCATCATAACATCTGCTCACATACTCCGCAGGAACATAGGTCTTGTATAGAGCACTTTCTTTTATATTATTGGTAAGTTAGCTTTAAGGGAATTTTATGTGAAACGGACAACGAAAAGTTGAGGTTCTGGAATTCGTTCATATTAAACCTATTTGGACTTCTAGTAGGTATGAATGATACACAATTTCTTTTCTATATGTTGTTTATTTGTCAAGTTACGGACTTCTAAAGAACAGTCGTATTTGAAATTTGATTTTCTTGGATGTGGTTTTTGGAATTTAACAGATTTACAATTAAATATTAAACGTAGCGATTTAAATAGAAGATTAATTGCTCTTTTTAAAATGAAATAGAAACTCGAAAAACATATTATTTTCATGTATAAAACCGGAAGTAATTTTTTTCTAAAAAAAATTTTAGTATATCGTTCGTTCTTTTTTTAATTTCATTTTATTTCTACTTGAATGGCCCCTAAGTTTAGAACGTGTATTTGCCACACTTGACATTGGCGAAATTGCCGACATAGGCAGAGGCCATACCGAAAAAAAAGAAGAAATAACGGCATCGTATAGGAATCAGTCGATTAGAGTGAATTTATAAAATGTATATATATATATATATATATATATATTAAAATGAATTATTATATATAGATACTTTATTGGATGTAAAATTATTTAGTATATATATGTCGAAATGTAATGTAATGTAATAATTATTATATACAATGATAGTATAAAACTTAGTAAAAATAAACGTAATACAAATTTCATTTCCGATCCTTCTTACTTCCGACAGTCCTATAATGTCATGTTTGAGTGTTACTTCAGGACTTCTTGATTTTTTTTGTTGAAATAGCGCCCGATATTGTTGTTAGGTTGGAATTTTTGTGTGTATATTTCCAAACTTTTTAGGAATTGTAAATTTCAAATGACTTTGAAAACAATGTAATGCGATTTTATTTTAGTAGACGAAAGTGGGAATAAAATGGGAAATATGGGATAGTATCCCTAATATGGAATACCAGCATTTCTCTAAAACTGAAAATCACACACGCAATAAATAATGATTGACTCTATCTGTCTATCCTCATTTGCGCGTACAAGTTGCAGCATGTCAGTCGAGTGAGCCCTTTCCTCATTGTGGCAATGTTTTATTTTGTCGCTACCGCATAACTTTCTGAGGTATGTAAAAAATACATAATTTCGTACAAAAAGTGCACATAGTATGGGTTTTCCTAGCTTCTAGAGGTCGTTTAGACGTTCTTCTGTAGGTTTTAGAGGTGTTTGATTGTATTACTTTTTTAAATATAAAAATATTAATGTTAGTCGAGAGTCGTTGGAAAATCCAAATATGGACGGATCACAGTAGGTATGCAGTTATGGACTATTCCATAGGACTCATATGTATCAGTTGACTTGAAGATTTTATTAATTGTACATTGTAGGGTATAGGATCGCTTTAACAAATAGAATCCTGGCATTACATAAAATATAGAATAAGAATGTAACATTCTCATGGTTACTAGTTGTTATTGCGGATTCAATAAATGGTGTTGAAACAGATTCAGTAACTGACTGCTCTTTATTTTCTAATCCAAAAACCCGACATACATTTTTCATGTTTTATCAGAATGGCGGGCGTTAACAAAGCGAATAAAAATGGAATTGAGAAAATATGGCGGAAGCTATAAAATTAGTAAGAGAGAAAAATGGGTTATTAACTAAAGACCTGCAAGACACTTTGATGTGCCAAGGTCTACTTGGTTTCGATTATGCCAAAGAGAAGAATGATCCTCAGAAGAAGTGTATTTTCTATGGTATACTGGTTGTTTGCGCCTTTACAGGCAACATATGTCGGCTTAGTAAAATAAAAATACGTGCGTAGTCTCGTGATAGCGTTTATTCTCGTTTTTCAAAGGACTGTTAAATTGTAACGGACTCAGAGCTTTGCCCTGATTGGGTCGTTCGCGTAGATGCCACGCTCCGGGTATCGCCGTCTTGATTTGAAGCGTAAACACTGGTTTCGAATGATGCTCATGGGGAAACATGAATCAGATTCCTCACGTGTAGGTGGGCACATAAAAATTGCAAATAATCTATAGTATTCCATATTTGGGGTACCTATTCCATATTTTGGTACCTTCATCATTATTTAGTTTATAATTTTTTCTTAATTATAAGTAATCAATATAACCAATTATTGTTACAAAATAAAATAGAAATACACACATCAAAAAAGTCTAATAAGCAACATACGTGATATTACAAATTTTTTTTCTTAATTATAAGTAATCAATATAACCAATTATTGTTACAAAATAAAATAGAAATACACACATCAAAAAAGTCTAATAAGCAACATACGTGATATTACAAATTTTACCATTTATATTAATTAATTTCTAAGTATTTACTCAAACAAAGTGCGTAGGTAAGTAAACATTTTTGTTATTGATGACATACTGGATGGTTGTAAAAAAAATTTGATTACGTTTTATAATTTTACCAACCATTTAAATAAAGTTAGCGACAAAATTGAATTGCTAGATATTCTTTACGTCATGAAGCGACGTCATTTGATGGCAGATGAAATGCAAAGAGCTGTAGGGATGTTGCAAGCGGGAAGTAATAATTTCAGGTATCTCGACATCTTGGCATTCATAGAAGTGTTATTTGTCGTCTTTGGCAGCGCTTTGTTTTTGGATTGTACTGTGCTTATCATCAAGCACAGTGCAGTCGTTTTGCCGTGCTACTATAAAAAAAAGAATAAAGATAGCAATCAATATAGGAACAAATTGGAAACAAAATCCAAATTTTATAAATTTATCGGCTGTTACAATTGCCCATTGAATTTCATGATTAATTCGCATGGTCTACGTGAAAGTTTTAACACTAAAATAGATTAAAATATTTTTTATTCTATTTCATATATTCTATAACCATTTCAACACTCTCGTTGGTTGTTTGTTTCTAATTTGATTAGGTCCAACTAAATTAAAGTAAAACTACGTCACGAAACCGTTGACAATAATAAACTTATTGATTGGATGATAAAAATATTAATTATTGTAAAACTAGCGACCCGCCCCGGCTTCGCACGGATGCAATGTAGGTACTAATATGGGGCATTGTGGAGTGTTTAATATTATTATTTAAAATATACAATTCATTCGTACATTAATTAATCGCAGGCCGGCATGACAGCGGCGACCGGCGATGGATACTGTGCGTCACTCGGTGGTCGCCATTGTTTTTGAATTGCACTGTGCTTACCATCAGGCTCAGTGCAGTCATTTTGCCGTGCTACAATAAAAAATAAATTTGATCTAACTCGTAAGGTTTAGCCAGCGTTTGCAATTAAAGCGCACAAAAAGATGTTTATTACGACATCACATTACAAATCTTTAAATTTTTCGGCTTTTCTGTACTATAATATGTATGTATTATGCATATAAACTTTCCTTTTGAATCACTCTATCTATCGCTGTATTAAAATCCGTTAAATAGTTTCAAAGATCTAAGCGAATATACGGCTGAAGCGACTTCGTTTTATACTATGTAATTATTCGTAGAGTAAAACCCGCGTAAAAACAGGTAGCTGTGCCAATTCTTATGATAACTGGTCAAATAGTGTGCAGGTTATCTATTTCAGATATACTAATTAATACTGACATACATTCTTATATATTTACCAGTTAATAACCGCGACTTGGTCTGCGTTGTTTATTATTTTAATAGTACATTTTGAGCACAAGGGGAAAAAAACGTAAAAAAAATTGAATGCAAAAAATTCTATCCCTACAATATTTCTTTGTACACAATGTGATTCGTTTACTTCCCCTATCCTGCGCACACCACTTGCAGCACTTCTCCACGACAAGAAAACAAACACTTCGCTGAACGCAAAGCGCTCATAAAAATCATATTTTCTAAATACTTTAATCACCTTATATTAAGTGAAAATCGCAATAATTAGATATGGGTGGGGTGGGTATCTAAGAAGTAAAACAAAAAAAAAACATCAAAATCTATCGAGTAGTCAATAGAACCGCATGAAAACATGATGCGGGCAGAACGGCAGAGCTCTATCATTGTATTTATATAGATCGACATCCAAATTTGACTTGGTACACTTATATCGAGAAGAGATAATAGCTTTAGAATCTTAATGCTACATCACTATGTATAATGACGCGAGCATGATTAGTAAATTAAACGGCCGAAATAGCTTCCATTTAGGAAGTTAAATCGAATACCCACCACTTAACAATATGAGCTGTAACCGCGAGATGAAATTGTGCACTGTAGCCTTAAGTAGGCGTTAGGAAACTTAGTATGTGTAAGATTTTATATCGCCGTCACTGAATATCAGGTAATATTTTAATCATATCTAAGATCTAAGGGGGTGTAAGGGGTGTCGAATAACATCATAAGACTTGAGACACCCAAGCTAACCTCACCTGCACGTGGTGCACCCTGCTGAATAAAGTACGATGCAATGGCGAAAGCGAGGTGGTAGGGTTTTACACCCTGACTGGGTCGCAACCACCATGTATATGGCGAAAAAGCCCGTCATAATGATTCGCTTCTGCGGGTCGCGTTTCGGGATCAGCCTGTGCATATCCAACTTTTTGCAGGCCGGCATGTCAGCGGCGACCAGCGCTAGGTATGGATGAACTTCCTGAATGCACCTGAGCCTTTCAGTATTTCCGGGCCGACGATACACTCGCACCCTTTTTGTATCAGGCTTAAACCCGAATCGCGACTCATCGGAAAAAATAATTTTATCTCATTGTTCCTGGGTCCATGTTATGCGTT
>MU159051.1:76206-130679 GCA_015888305.1 Antheraea pernyi | reverse complement strand
ACTCTTTCCTAAAAAGAGCCACCTAGTGAACTTCAAACAACTAGTTTTGGGTTTCATAGTTATTCAACAACTCGTTATGTACTCAGAAACGCATTGACAGTTTATCTTATGAATAACTATATTCAGTCAATAACTAATATATTTCAACCGAGTAACTCAGAAACCGGGCACTAGTAGATTACTACTGCCATTATCGAGTAGGTTTATATTACACGTTTCTTGTGATCGATTCAAATGAACTAACAAGATGGCGGCTGTCTTGTTAGAACTTTCCAGGGAGATTTTGTGGCAAGTCAGAATCCGTGCTCCATGGTATTACTGCCCATCCACTTCACTTATGCACAATAACCAAACAACATTACTCAAAATACCACCAATATTGAACGATCAGTACCAGCCTGTCTCTCCAAACAGAGCGTGCTCACGCCCACGCCCGCGTAACCACAGATCACGCCGCCGTGGTCTGGGGGTAAATTTCGCTCCCGCACACCAGACTAGGCCCCCCTCGGCAACGGCTCAAGCCTAGGTCCGTTCCCTCGGCGTGGAGCCCTTGAGTACGCTGCTCGCGCGATACAGTGACACAAAATCTTACATCACTGCGACAACAATACACATATCACCTCCACACACGTGCACGCATACACAGGCAAGTGGAAGGGTTTTATTTTTTCCCTTATCAAACTGAAATAGTTTAGAATATTATCCGATACGAAATATATATAAGAGTTGTTGAGGTATGTATGCTTGCTACACATATATGTTTCAACAACTCATATATGTATGAATAGTTAGCTTAGCTTAGGTTAGCTCAGATAGATCGGGAATATCAGGCAACAGCCAAAGCCGAGGTGTGCCGTGCACCCTTGTACTAGTTGTCAAAATAAAATCGGCTGAGTGCCTTAAGCGCTCGCCTTAGTAGCCCGGTGAAGCTTTTAAGACTTTGCTGGGTCAATAGCGTAGTCAGTTCGAAAAAAAAAAAAAACCACCAATATTATAAAACACAAGATTATAATATCCAAGATCCTGCCAAAAACAATCCATAAGTAAAGGTACGGTCCCAGTTTAAGTGTTGTCAGGTAAAAAAAACAACAAAATCATCTTTTTAATTATTTTATTTAATATCAGCGTCTTCTTGATCTTCAGTACTTTCCATTCTCCCCTTCTCATGAACGTACTCCCTTTCCCCTTCAACTAGGATCCTTCCAACAGTTTTAACAAGTCTAACTTTGAACCTGAATACGTCATTCATGACGTCATAGTTCACGTTCTTTACGTCCCTATCGATATAGTACTGGAGCGTGTTCCAGAGCATTTCCCTAGCCTTTAGTATCTGATTGGCTTCTCTGAAAAAAGTATCTGCAAGTTATTATCTTTGTATATAAAAATCCAGTGTCATAGTACGGCATAATGAATGCACTGTGCCTGATGGTAAGCACAGTACAATCCAAAAACAATGGCGACCACCGAGTGACACACGATCTGGATATCACAAACTGGATATGCACAGGCTGATTCCGAAACGCGACCCGCGGAAGCGAATCACTATGACGGACTTTTTCGCCATATACATGGTGGTTGCGACCCAGTCAGGCTGTAGAACCCTACCACCCCGCTTTCGCCATTGCCTCGTTCGTTATACAGCAGGGTGCACCACGTGCAGGTGAGGTTGGCTTGGATGTCTCAAGTCTTAGATGTTATTTGACAACCCTTACAACCCTCCCACCCCTTACGCACTTGAATGGCACCTAAGTTTAAAATATTTCCCTACCGTGCCATAAAAAGTTCCACTTGAAAAATCATCCCCGGACTTAACAGTATTCACTAGTTTTTTTTAAATTACAAAATTATACTCACATAGTCGGCATTTCAATTGTCAGTTTGTGTCGCGAAATATATAGTACTGTCGTTTCCTTGTCACCGTTAGTCTAAAACAAGGGTATACATAATAGATATGAGCCAAAAAGCTTTTAATTTTCTTTAGCTACCATGAAAATATCGTCCAAATGACGAAAAAAAACAATTTGGTAAAGTTCTGAGCTTTTAATATTAATAGCCAGAGGCTCGTCGTGATTTTTAATTTTCCATATAAAAAACACGGGGAAAAAAATGTTTTTATTTGGAATTTTAAATGCGCTCGAACAAATTATCGTTCAGAAAAATTGAAAACATAAATGTAGGCAATTTAACGAATCTAGCGAATATAACTAACATGATTTCTTGCTTAGATGACAAGCTTAAAAGTCATTTGAGTATGAGTCAGAGTCAAATGGTAACGTTTAACCTCAAATGGTAAAAGTTCAACTGCTATGGTAAAAGTTCAACCTCAAATGGTAAAATTTCGACCCCAATTGGTAAAAGTTCAACCCCAAATGGTAAAAGTTCAACCTCAAATGGTAATAGTTCAACCTCAAATGGTAAATGCTCAACCTTAAATGGTAAAAGTTCAACCTAGATGGTAAAAGTTCAACCTCTATGGTAAAAGTACAACCTCAAATGGTAAAAGTTCAACCTCAAATAGTAAAAGTTCAACCTCTATGGTAAAAATTCAACCTTAAATGGTAAAAGCTCAACCTCAAATGGTAAAACATGAGTTTTACAATTTTGAATAATCTATCACAAAATAATGGTTCAAAAACATAAAATATCACATTTTTCATGAAGTTTATCGAGTATTCTTCTGTAAAACAATAACATATTTATGAAATATCAATAATCGTCAGATAAAATTACAGTACTTCCAACTACTTTAAAATTTCTTATCATCGCTTTTTATTTGAATCGTGCTAAAAACATGAATTTTTCTTTATGAATTATTAAGATAGAAACGAGAAAAGTCACGAAAAATATATTTTATTATTTTCGATGAAATCTGTTTTTCTAAAAAGACTACAATTATTTTGGTCTCCCCTTCTCCCATATTGTTATAGTATGAGGGAAAAAATATCATGTAATATTGCTTACCTCTATTTCCTTATCGACGCGTCCCATAGAGAAGAGCAGGACAGCATGAGGCGATATTAGAGACGTCTTGTATACGACCAGAGCCCTTCTTTCAGTTGAATGATATCCCCCAAAATATGCTAATATATTAGTTTTCGAGTTACGCTTTGCTATATGAGTGTTAAGGCTTTCGCTGCCTATATGTGCTCGTTCGCCTGTACTGTAACCACCATACATATGGTCATTTTTTTATCTTAATGTGTCATACACTTCAAGCTTACGTAGAGACAAAAAAGATATTTTGTATTTTACTTTTGGCAAGCAATGTTCTAAATTATTACTGCCATTATCGAGGAGTTTTACATTCTAACATAATAAATTATAGGCGAGTCTCAAAGCAATAATGGCAGATAACAAAATCTTGGAGTAAAAACATCTTTTGAACATAGATTTCCAATACATCATACAATAGCTTTTAGTGGGTGCACAGAGAGGAGTCAATTCCAGACATCACTATCGTTCACGTAATGATCCACTCTATAATATCCTTTTGAAACTAAAACCAGTTTGACGTGGCGCTTAAATTTACAGTCCAGGAAATCAGTAACTTTGATAATATAGCACATACTTAATAGTTTAAAAGCATATTGTATGAGTATATGTAGGTATTAACTAGTAACATACGACACGATAAAGACAATATTTATTTATTTAAATTTAAAAAATAAGAGTTTTTGGCGAAATTTTGCTTTGTCATGTAGTGTATTTTATTTTTTATTCATAATCTTGTGTTACTTGACTCTATATTGTGTAAAATTGGTGGTGTTTTATGTAATGTGGGCTTCCGGCGCTCTCACTGACCGAACGAAACGCAACAATGGCAAGCACTGTTACTTCACGTCGGTTTTCTATTAGAGGGTGGTACTACCCCGGACGAGCCGACCCATTCATGCTGACACCAATAATAGCTTCAGCGTGGCTCTACCACTATATAATAACACCACTATAATAATATCACTATAGAAAACAAAATTAATCGTTTTATATATTCAATAATAACGGTATTCGAAAAACTAGAATAGTAAAATCTAGTGAATATTACATTCCCTAATCACAAGACACTTGTAATATTAATAGATCTATTATTACCTACTCGACAATGTAATTTTTTTTTTTTTTTCGGTTTGACTACGCTATTGACCAAGCAAGGTCTTAACAGCTTCACCGGACTACTAAGGCGAGCGCTTAAGGCACTCAGCCGATTTTATTTTGACAACTAGCTCAAGGGTGCGCGGCACACCTCGGCTTTGGCTGCTGCCTGATACATGCAATTCGCGACCTATGTGAGCTAACCTAAGTTAAGCTAACTATTCATACATATATGAGTTGTTGAAACATATATGTGTACCAAGCATACATACCTCAACAACCCTTATATATATATTTCGTATCGGACTCGACAATGTAATTATTTAGAAGATCGGTTGACATATAATGAAACTAAAAAAACACCTGTCACATAGAAAAAGCTTGCTGCCGAGAGATAAATCAAATTAATGTGAACGTAGCCGCGAGTAAATGCTAGTTTTTTTTTTAATTTTTTTAATTCTTCTCACCTCGTAAACAGTTCATTGACTGTGGCCAATTTCCCTTTAGTTCTGACGTGACGTTTAGTTACTAGTAATGCGTTAGCACCGGAGAGCAAAACCGCGCTCGTTAACTCGTCTATATCCGAGAAACGGTTCAGTTCCTGTACGTCCATTGTCGGGTCGATCATACCCGTTTTAAGTAATTGCTCTAAGTAAAGACTCGATAGAGCTGAAAACAATATAACTTATCTATATAATTACATGGTATAAAACAAAGTCCCCTACCGCGTCTGTCTGTCTGTCTGTCTGTTCGCGATAAACTCAAAAACTACTGAACGGATTTTCAAGCGGTTTTTACCTGTAGATAGAGTGATTAACGAGGAATATTTTAGTATATAATTTTCTACGTTTTTTTTATTATTAGAGCGGGGCAACGTCCGCCGGGCTCGCTACATATAATAAGAATGCAAATCTAACGTGACTGTATTTTTTCGATTTTAGTGAAAAAAATCGTTCCATGTGTCTACTACGACTAAGTATGTAATATAATACATTTCAATCATTTTTTTTTAAATGTCTGTCTTTTATATGAACACGCATCACTGCTAAAGTACTGGGTTCACACTTACACTTTACACACGTAAAGCATATCCTCGGCAGTAACTTAGTGTTTGTTTCATTAAAATCGGTCCACTCTATCAAAAGTTGTTGTAGTTTTAATGACAACGCGGCGTAAGTACGGGAGAAAAGTAAACAATTAAATGGACTTAATACATTCAGATGACTTTATTAATCACAGTTTTTTAACCGACTTCAAAAAAAGGAGGAGGTTATCAATTCGTATGTATTTTTTTTTTTTTTATGTTTGTTACCCCTCATAACTTTGGACTGGGTGAACCGATTTTGATTATTCTTTTTTTATTTGAAAGCTGGTACTTCCCATGTGTTCCCATTTCAATTTGGTAAAGTTCCGACAACGGCATCCAGTACAAAACCGTATAAGTTTTAAATTTGCATTAAGTATGTATACGACAAATAGACGAATAACTCAATATCACGCTAACCGATTTTGATGATTCATTTTTTTACATAAGATTTCAGACGGACGGAGTCGCGGGCACAGGTAGTCAAACAATAAAGGTGAATAATGTATATCTAAAAAATGAGGTATGTTATAAACAGAAAAAGAAGTTTTAATTATCTTTTTCTCCATCCCAAGGGATCATAGTATATGAAGAATTAATAATATTCAGTAAGTTATTCAATAAAACAAGGGAGATAAAAAAATAATTTCTAAAAAGTGGAAAAGTCTCATGTTAAATGAATGGGAAAAGTATCGTCATTTAGGCACAGTTAGACGACAAAAGAAAAAAAAATGTTAAATATTTCTAGACTATTAAACTTACTATTTCAATGATACCTAAGTCAAAAAAACTAACTTGGTAAATAACCGGCACCTTACTATATAGGTAAAGGCATCTGTACAGGCTGAACGGTTAAAGAGCCACAATATACACAGCGGTTATTGAGTAGTCGTTTTTCTGGTTCTAAATCAATAAATAAATAGATGCTTAATATTTGAACCTAGATGTGGGATTTTTTTACGTTTAATTCCCATACTATTAAAAGTTTTAGAAAATACTTTAGCTAAGGTTCTCTTTGTTGTTTATTAGTATTTGTTTTGATATTATTATTTTGACTGTGAACTGTCACACGATTGAACGGTATCACGCCTTAAACAGCCACCTGGTATATATCATAAATAATACAAGTGACACTAACCTTTGACATACCCAAGTCGTTCTTTCCTCAATCCGTATCTGTCACACCAAGTATCGACACCCTGCCATCCGTTCTGATCCACCAACTCTTCAAACTCGCTTTGGAGCCAATGGAGAGAGGCATGGTCCGATATCGAACTGTATTTACTTTTAATCGATCGTATCTCTGAAATTATCGATATTTTGTTATTCGATACTTTATAGGGACTGAGAAAAAGGAGGGGAAAGCAAGAATCGGTATGGTCATATCGATATTTATAGCCCTTCTAGTCACTAAAAATTGTATTAATTATGGAGTGGATACGCCTTAGTTGTAGTCCGTTTTAAAGCCATAACAAGCGACGTGGATACATATACAAAACATTTAGTCCAAGCTTGATAAGAAACATATATATTAGAAAAATATTAAACATGTACAATTTTTAGTATGGGAAATAACTGATAGATGGCGTTAAAACCAATCTGACGGTAAACCTATACAAAACTACTTTACTTCAAATGAATATTTCATATTAGAATAGTTTCTTTAAAGTTACAAGAAACTTATTAACCGACTTCGAAAAAGGAGGAGGCTACTACGTTCGGTTGTTTGTATTTAAAAAAAAATGTATATTATCGATATCTCCTTCAATTATGAACCGATTTTAATGATTCTTTTTTTATTTGAACTGGTTATATTCAGAGGTGGTCCCATATAAATTTGAAGAAAATTTTCAACCCATAAGGGGGTATATCGTTTAATTTTCACTTACTTCGTCTCTACGTATTTTCGTGAAATTGGAACCGATTTATTATACCCATTATAGAACCAGATATATTTATGGACACTAAAAATGGGAAAATAAAAAATATTTACAAAAAAATAAATAAACCTCCTTCGATGTGAAAAACTAATAAGGCACTAAAAAGCGAAAAATAGCTGAATTATTAAATTAACCAAATTAAATAAAAAATATTGATATTCGAGCTGCCTAATAATATATTTGAAGTCGATGCCAACCTATATTTCAAATTTGCTGCAGGTAATAAAATATGTATACTATACAGATATACATTATGGGACACGAGAGTGGACCAAAACTATATAGATATGAATTTAGGTTGGCATTGACTTCAAATATATTATTAGGTAGCGCGAATATCAATATTTTTTATTTAATTTGGTTAATTTAATAATTCAGTTATTTGTCACTATTTAGTGCCTTATTAGTTTTTCACATCGAAGGCGGTTTAGTTTTTTGTAATATATTTTTATGTTCTAATTTTATGGGACTGGAGAGCGCGATAAGCATGTTACATAACCTTGCAGAAAAATAGACTATGATTAATCACATTATTCGGTTATCGCACTTACAACTTATTAGTATACTTATTTATGAACATTTTACTTATTAATTAACACCTAAACTTGTTACTTAGAAAATTTTAAATGAACTTATACACATTAATTTTACTTAACACTTATTATTTACACGTGTTATTTAACATAGTATAAATTAACGTCATCATCATCTTCTTACCCTTATCCCACCTAAGTAGGGTCGGCACAACATGTTTTCCTTTTCCACGCTCGCCTATCAGATGTCATCTCAGTCAACACACCTTTTACACACATATCATTTTTCACACAATCCATCCATCCTTTTTTCGGTCTTCCTCTACTCTTATATCCATCGACCGTCATACTCAAAGCTTTTCTAGTTACATGGTCTTCATCTCTCCTCATAACATGCCCATACCATGCTAACCTATTACTCCTTAACTTGTCTGTTACTGGTGCTATTTTCAAACTTCCTCTGATATATTCATTCCTAATCTTATCCATTCTAGTTACACCACACATCCACCTTAACATTCGCATCTCTGCCACATGTAGTTTTCTCTCATCCGTCTCTCTAGTCGCCCAGCACTCAGATGCGTACAACATTACTGGTATAAATTTATACAACATAGTATAAATTAACGTATACACACTAAATTTCCTACTACCCACTTAAGAGCTACACTCGATACTTAACGAAATCTAAATGGACACATTAATTTCACTAATCACTTATTATTTACACTTGTTAATTATCAATTAACAAAATGTAACAAAGTCTTTACACACTAGGTACACTACTCACTTACCATCCATACTTGTTATTTAGCAATGAGTATATGGAACTTATTAATAATTAAACACTTACATCGGTTACTTATACAATTATAGGATTTCAATGTTAGTTTTTTAATAAATACATTTAATTAACCGAATAAATTGAACTTTTCTGTGGACTATAAATTGAAGAAACAACTCGATAGTTAGCGATTTACGGACTCGATTACTTAGAGTAGCGAATATTCTTAAGAAATCGATATTTTAATAATATATATAATCGATATTCGAATTACACTTGTACATTTTCAAAGTCTCTTTCATTATACTCTTTTGAAAACTATATATCACTGCACAATATATTATTAGGTAGCGCGAATATCAATATTTTTTATTTAATTTGGTTAATTTAATAATTCAGTTATTTGTCACTATTTAGTGCCTTATTAGTTTTTCACATCGAAGGCGGTTTAGTTTTTTGTAATATATTTTTATGTTCTAATTTTATGGGACTGGAGAGCGCGATAAGCATGTTACATAACCTTGCAGAAAAATAGACTATGATTAATCACATTATTCGGTTATCGCACTTACAACTTATTAGTATACTTATTTATGAACATTTTACTTATTAATTAACACCTAAACTTGTTACTTAGAAAATTTTAAATGAACTTATACACATTAATTTTACTTAACACTTATTATTTACACGTGTTATTTAACATAGTATAAATTAACGTCATCATCATCTTCTTACCCTTATCCCACCTAAGTAGGGTCGGCACAACATGTTTTCCTTTTCCACGCTCGCCTATCAGATGTCATCTCAGTCAACACACCTTTTACACACATATCATTTTTCACACAATCCATCCATCCTTTTTTCGGTCTTCCTCTACTCTTATATCCATCGACCGTCATACTCAAAGCTTTTCTAGTTACATGGTCTTCATCTCTCCTCATAACATGCCCATACCATGCTAACCTATTACTCCTTAACTTGTCTGTTACTGGTGCTATTTTCAAACTTCCTCTGATATATTCATTCCTAATCTTATCCATTCTAGTTACACCACACATCCACCTTAACATTCGCATCTCTGCCACATGTAGTTTTCTCTCATCCGTCTCTCTAGTCGCCCAGCACTCAGATGCGTACAACATTACTGGTATAAATTTATACAACATAGTATAAATTAACGTATACACACTAAATTTCCTACTACCCACTTAAGAGCTACACTCGATACTTAACGAAATCTAAATGGACACATTAATTTCACTAATCACTTATTATTTACACTTGTTAATTATCAATTAACAAAATGTAACAAAGTCTTTACACACTAGGTACACTACTCACTTACCATCCATACTTGTTATTTAGCAATGAGTATATGGAACTTATTAATAATTAAACACTTACATCGGTTACTTATACAATTATAGGATTTCAATGTTAGTTTTTTAATAAATACATTTAATTAACCGAATAAATTGAACTTTTCTGTGGACTATAAATTGAAGAAACAACTCGATAGTTAGCGATTTACGGACTCGATTACTTAGAGTAGCGAATATTCTTAAGAAATCGATATTTTAATAATATATATAATCGATATTCGAATTACACTTGTACATTTTCAAAGTCTCTTTCATTATACTCTTTTGAAAACTATATATCACTGCACCCCTAAATTGTAAGGGCATTAAAAAAAAATTGATATATTACTATACTTCTACCTTTTCAAGGACTTCTTGATTAAACATACGCTATCTTCAGCTTCTTACCTTCACGTCTATCGGAGGCGTCTCGAAACAGTTCGATGTTGTCCCCACAGTGGGCCACAACGTTAGCGGTCGCCAGCACGTTGCCCAGCACCGCGGCGTGCAACACGGTCCTGCCCAACCGTGGGTGTACCGTCATACTGGACAATAGGGTGCCCACACGGGTCAGCTGTTCCTGTTGCGTTAACGCACCTACAATTAACGAAATCATACTGTATAAGATAATAAGAGATATCAGGAGTTAAGCTTAGTACAATAGAGAGAGATAAAGAAATAATTATGCTTTATAAAGAGAGATATATATGAGACTAGCTTCTACTCGCGACTTCGTAAATTTTTTTTTAAGTCATAACTAGCAAACGAACATGTGGGTCACCTGATGTTAAGTGATGAACACCGTCCATATACACTAACAACACCAGGGGAGTCGAAAGTGCGTTGCCAGCCTGTGTTTGGGGGATAAGGAGTGAGGGGGAAGAGGAGAGGCTCGGCTCGTCCGGGGTACTACCACCCTCTCACATAAAACCGACGTGAAGTAATAGTGATTGCATTTTTGCGTTTCTTTTTTTTATGTCATAGATGGCAAACGAACAGATCGGTCACCTGATGTTAAGTGATCACCACCGTCCATAGACACTTGCAACACTAAAGGAGTCGCAAGTGCCTTGCGAGCATGTGTTTGGGGGGAGGGGAGAGGGAAAGGGAGGTGGGCCTCCGGCGCTCTCACTGACCGAACGAAACGCAACAATGCAAGCACTGTCGCTTCACGTCGATTTTCTGTAAGAGGGTGGTACTACCCCGGGCGAGCCGACCCATTCATGCTCAAACCAGTAAGTTTCACCGTGGCTCTACCACTCTTGGAAACGTTACGTTAAACATTACTTTGGGCTAACGTTAACACGCAGCGGAAGCTCTCAAAAGGAAAAAAACCCCAATTTTGAAACATTCATTAGTGCTCCGCTCCTATATTGGTCTTAGCGTGACGATATTATAGCCTTCGTTGATAAATGAGCTATCTAACACTGAAATACTTTGAATCTGAATCAGACTAGTAGTCCCTGAGATTAGCGCGTTCAACCAAACAAACTCTTCGGCTTTATAATATTAATAAATGAATTAATAAGGCATAAATAATTATTGCTGACGTAATCACCACCCCATCAATCAGACCCCCCCCCAATCACCATGTCATCAAAAATAATTTTAATGGTGGTAGCGCCACGCTGAAACTATTACTGGTTTTAGCATGAATGGGTCGCCTCGCCTGGAGTAGTACCACCCTCTCACAGAAAACCGACGTGAAGTAACAGTGTTTGCATTGTTGTGTTTCGTTCGGTCAGTGAGAGTGACAGAGGGCCACTTCCCCTCCCCTAACTATTTATAATCTAACTAGCTGTTACCCGCGGCTCCGCACGCTCTTTTTTAAAATGTATTAAAGAAATGTAAAATTGTGGGTGGGTGTGTACATTACTATACATTACATTTGCTATAAACGCTGAGTTATGTAGAATGGTTTCAGCATGAATGGGTCGGCTCGCCCGGGGTAGTACCACCCTCTCATAGAAAACCGACGTGAAGTAACAGTGTTTGCATTGTTGTGTTTCGTTCGGTCAGTGAGAGTGACAGAGGGCCACTTCCCCTCCCCTAACTATTTATAATCTAACTAGCTGTTACCCGCGGCTCCGCACGCTCTTTTTTAAAATGTATTAAAGAAATGTAAAATTGTGGGTGGGTGTTTATAATACGTAATATAGAATAAATAAAAAATTGGAAATAAAAGTAGTATAAAATTTTGAATACGAAAACAAAATAAACTTTGAAAATGTTAGCGTTGATACTTACCACATAACTTCAGAATTGGCAGTATAGATTAATTCCTTCGCCTATGAACTATTTGAATAGGAAAAAAAAACTTTGAAAATGTTAGCTTTGATACTTACTACATAACTTCAGAATTGGCAGTATGGATTAATTCCTTCGCCTATGAACTATTTGAATAGGAAAAAAAAACCTTTGAAAATGTTAGCTTTGATACTTACTACATAACTTCAGAATTGGCAGTATGGATTAATTCCTTCGCCTATGAACTATTTGAATAGGAAAAAAAAACCTTTGAAAATGTTAGCTTTGATACTACCACATAACTTCAGAATTGGCAGTATGGATTAATTCCTTCGCCTATGAACTATTTGAATAGGAAAAAAAAACTTTGAAAATGTTAGCGTTGATACCACATAACTTCAGAATTGGCAGTATGGATTAATTCCTTCGCCTATGAACTATTTGAATAGGAAAAAAAAACTTTGAAAATGTTAGCGTTGATACCTACCACATAACTTCAGAATTGGCAGTATGGATTAATTCCTTCGCCTATGAACTATTTGAATAGGAAAAAAAAACTTTGAAAATGTTAGCGTTGATACCTACCACATAACTTCAGAATTGGCAGTATGGATTAATTCCTTCGCCTATGAACTATTTGAATAGGAAAAAAAAACTTTGAAAATGTTAGCGTTGATACCTACCACATAACTTCAGAATTGGCAGTATGGATTAATTCCTTCGCCTATGAACTATTTGAATAGGAAAAAAAAACTTTGAAAATGTTAGCTTTGATACTACCACATAACTTCAGAATTGGCAGTATGGATTAATTCCTTCGCCTATGAACTATTTGAATAGGAAAAAAAAACTTTGAAAATGTTAGCTTTGATACTACCACATAACTTCAGAATTGGCAGTATGGATTAATTCCTTCGCCTATGAACTATTTGAATAGGAAAAAAAAACTTTGAAAATGTTAGCTTTGATACTACCACATAACTTCAGAATTGGCAGTATGGATTAATTCCTTCGCCTATGAACTATTTGAATAGGAAAAAAAAACTTTGAAAATGTTAGCTTTGATACTACCACATAACTTCAGAATTGGCAGTATGGATTAATTCCTTCGCCTATGAACTATTTGAATAGGAAAAAAAAACTTTCAAAATGTTAGCTTTGATACTTACTACATAACTTCAGAATTGGCAGTATGGATTAATTCCTTCGCCTATGAACTATTTGAATAGGAAAAAAAAACTTTCAAAATGTTAGCTTTGATACTTACTACATAACTTCAGAATTGGCAGTATGGATTAATTCCTTCGCCTATGAACTATTTGAATAGGAAAAAAAAACTTTCAAAATGTTAGCTTTGATACTTACTACATAACTTCAGAATTGGCAGTATGGATTAATTCCTTCGCCTATGAACTATTTGAATAGGAAAAAAAAAACTTTGAAAATGTTAGCTTTGATACTTACTACATAACTTCAGAACTGGCAGTATGGATTAATTCCTTCGCCTATGAACTATTTGAATAGGAAAAAAAAAACTTTGAAAATGTTAGCTTTGATACTTACTACATAACTTCAGAACTGGCAGTATGGATTAATTCCTTCGCCCGTCCTATTGGACGAATATTATTACTACTACCTACTACGTTACCATGGCAACGTATATAATAATAACGTAATCGCTCAAAAGCAAAAAAAGTGCCCGATTTCGAAACATTCTTCATTGGTGCTCTGCTTCTATTGATCTTACCGTGATGATATATAGCCTATAGCCTTCCTCGAAAAATGAGCTATCTAAAACCGAAAGACTTTCATAAATCGGACTGGTAGTTCCTGAGATTATTAATTACTTTGTTAAGGTCTGTTATCTACCAGTAAATACCCCGTAAAAATCGGCCCAAAGTAATGCGGACGAAGCCGCGGACAAATAAAATAGAAAAGTCAACCGCTATAATTTCGGTTATCTGGCAGTAAAAAGTAAAATTCCCGTTAAAATAGGTCCAGTCGTTTTGGAAATTACCCAGGACAAACAAACAAACAGACAAAATATAAAAATATAGACAAAGTATAAAAAAAGTTTTTTTTGGTCATTTGTAGCCATATCCATTCATCAAAAAGTTGTTATTTTAATTGTACACACATAAACTTTATTTTTATAATACATAATATAGAACAAATAAAAAATTGGAAATAAAAGTAGTATAAACTTTTTCCATAGGAAAACAAAATAAACTTCGAAAATGTTTGCGATAGAAACTTACCAAGTTACCATGGCAACGAATATAATACTAACGCTAACGAAATCTTTATTTGAACAATTTTGTTTTATGATTATGAAGACTAAGAAAATAATAATGATGGTTAAAATAATGTACGACATATTATATAGAAGATTTGGCGCTTATGCCTTTATTGTAACTTAGACATGGAATAAAATTGATTAAAGGATATATAAGAAATACCTATATTGACAACTTCAGAATTGGCAGTATGGATTAATTCCTTCGCCTGTCCTATTGAACGAATATTATTACTACTACTAACGAAATCTCTCAAAAGGAAAAAAGTGCCCGATTTTGAAACGTTCTTCATTGGTGCTCTGCTTCTATTGGTCTTAGCGTGATGATATATAGCCTGTAGCCTTCCTCGATAAATGAGTTATTTAAAACCGAAGGATTTTCTCAAATCGGACTGGTAGTTCCTGAGATTATTAATTACTTTTTTAAGGTCTGTTATCTACCAGTAAATACCCCGTAAAAATCGGCCCAAAGTAATGCGGACGAAGCCGCGGACAAATAAAGTAGAATATGTCAACCGCTATAATTTCGGTTATCTGGCAGTAAAAAGTAAAATTCCCGTTAAAATAGGTCCAGTCGTATTGGAAATTACCCAGGACAAACAAACAAACAGACAAAATATAATAATATAAAAATATAGACAAAGTATAAAAAAAGTTTTTTTTGGTCATTTGTAGCCATATCCATTCATCAAAAAGTTGTTATTTTAATTGTACATACACAAACTTTATTTTTATAATACGTAATATAGAACAAATAAAAAATTGGAAATAAAAGTAGTATAAAATTTTGAATACGAAAACAAAATAAACTTTGAAAATGTTAGCGTTGATACTTACCACATAACTTCAGAATTGGCAGTATGGATTAATTCCTTCGCCTGTCCTATTGGACGAATATTATTACTACTACTTACTACGTTACCATGGCAACGTATATAATAATAACGTAATCGCTCAAAAGCAAAAAAAGTGCCCGATTTTGAAACATTCTTCATTGGTGCTCTGCTTCTATTGATCTTAGCGTGATGATATATAGCCTATAGCCTTCCTCGATAAATGAACTATCTAAAACCGAAAGACTTTCTCAAATCAGACTGGTAGTTCCTGAGATCATAGCGTTCAACCAAACAAACAAACAAACAAACAAACAAACAAACAAACAAACAAACAAACAAACAAACAAACAAACAAACAAACACAAACAAACAAACAAACAAACAACCAAACAAACTCTTCAGCTTTATATATTAGTATAGATACTTACTACGTTACCATGGCAACGTATATAATAATAACGTAATCGCTCAAAAGCAAAAAAAGTGCCCGATTTTGAAACATTATTCATTGGTGCTCTGCTTCTATTGATCTTAGCGTGATGATATATAGCCTATAGCCTTCCTCGATAAATGAACTATCTAAAACCGAAAGACTTTCTCAAATCAGACTGGTAGTTCCTGAGATCATAGCGTTCAACCAAACAAACAAACAAACAAACTCTTCAGCTTTATATATTAGTATAGATATAGATTATATATTTATTCTATTTATTCTAATTATTTAACTATTTATTCCATTTTAATTAATTACTACTTCCACTATTACTTCGAAATCCAACAACTTATAGAAACAACTCGTGTTTGGTTATGTATTTTAACCAAAATAAATCAATATTTTACATCACTACTGTAATGTGTCAGTCAAACAGCCATTATAGCGTGCCGTTATTATAAATTTTATATTTAATTTTTTTTACTGCAGTCTCTTTGCCCGCACTTTATTTGCTTTCGTTTAATTTATCAATAACTAGCGGTCACGGCATACGTTGGCCTGCCTTGACAGTAAAAAAAAATTGACATATCGTATACCCTAAACCTTGCTCATAAATTACTTTATCTACTGGTGAAACCATTTTCAGTAGTTTTTGAATTTATTGCGAATAGACAGACAGACAAACAGACAGACGTAGCAGAGAACTTTGTTTTACAATATGTAGTGATGTCAAAAATGGTTATAACTGCGAGTAACTATTATTATTACCTATTATTATTATTATTAAAATAGCTATTATTTTTTAACTGAGATTATTGCCTTTACGGCGACTTCCTTTTCATCTTTTATAGCCATTTATAATTGTAATTTAACGGGTACGAAACCGGAGACGGGTGCTAGTCTCTCTAGAAAAAAAAATGAAATACCCAGATCGATTAGATCCTCAACGGCGAAACGTATAGCAGTCCTGCTCGGCGGTTCCGGTAGCTCAGATAGGAACTCCTCAACCCTGACTCCTGGCGCGTAGCTCTTGCACTCCAGCACCGTTTGCACCAGCGGTATCCTGGGGATTAAGCACCAGTCTCAACTTGGAGAACATAGGTTCGAATCCTTTCACATAAGCTGAAATTTCTGATGGGGGGGAAAATCGTGAAGAGATCATAGAATGGTGGCGGGCTTTTTCTAAGTCCTCCCGATTTGTCATGACCCTCAAAAACATTATTTCCCACTCGAACGAATTTTCGTATCCTCGTGCAAAAGCCGATACTACTGGCAGGAGAAAATATATTGATGAGAGCAGCTAACACCCTCAAGTTGAATATATGTCGCCAAGTAACTAATTCCATATCGTCATTTAACATCCATCAGTTGGGTTTTTTTTTGAGATGGTGGTCAAATGCTAAAACAAGTAAAGAGTAAAAAAAATGACTTCTTCAAGTTGCAAGTTAAATACCATATTCAAAGCAATCACGGTTTCAAGTTTCTTAGGCTTCAAAGAAATGTAATATTCAAAGCTTCAATTGCGATGGGATTGTGATAATATATTAACATATAATAACTAGTTAACCCGGCCACGTGTTGCTGTGTCTTTATTATTAAAAAACAAAATCAATTGTGATAATATTTTTTTTTTCCTCGAACTGACTACGCTATTGACCCTGCAGGGTCTTCACAGCTTCACCGGACTACTAAGGCGAGCGCTTAAGGCACTCAGCCGATTTGGTTTTTTAGGTAACATACACAAGGGCGCACGCGCACCTCGGCTTGGGCTGTTACCTGGAAAAAGTCGCGTCTGACCTAGCTAACTATTCTAAGCTATTCATACATATATACATTTGTGAACCATACAATCGAAATTGCATGATTCACAAATGAATACGTGTATATCGGAATGAAACGAACTAAAACTATTCGATTCAGTTCGTTGAGGGAAAAAAACACGACCACGTGTTGCTGTGTCTTTATTATTGAAAAACAAAATCAATTGTGATAATATATTAACATATAATAACTAGTTAACTCGGCCATGTGTTGCTGTGTCTTTATTATTAAAAAACAAAATCAATTGTGATAATATATTAACATATAATAACTAGTTAACCCGGCCACGTGTTGCTGTGTCTTTATTATTAAAAAACAAAATCAATTGTGATAATATATTAACATATAATAACTAGTTAACCCGGCCACGTGTTGCTGTGTCTTTATTATTAAAAAACAAAATCAATTGTGATAATATATTAACATATAATAACTAGTTAACCCGGCCACGTGTTGCTGTGTCTTTATTATTAAAAAACAAAATCAATTGTGATAATATATTAACATATAATAACTAGTTAACCCGGCCACGTGTTGCTGTGTCTTTATTATTAAAAAACAAAATCAATTGTGATAATATATTAACATATAATAACTAGTTAACCCGGCCACGTGTTGCTGTGTCTTTATTATTAAAAAACAAAATCAATTGTGATAATATATTAACATATAATAACTAGTTAACCCGGCCACGTGTTGCTGTGTCTTTATTATTAAAAAACAAAATCAATTGTGATAATATATTAACATATAATAACTAGTTAACCCGGCCACGTGTTGCTGTGTCTTTATTATTAAAAAACAAAATCAATTGTGATAATATATTAACATATAATAACTAGTTAACCCGGCCACGTGTTGCTGTGTCTTTATTATTAAAAAACAAAATCAATTGTGATAATATATTAACATATAATAACTAGTTAACCCGGCCACGTGTTGCTGTGTCTTTATTATTAAAAAACAAAATCAATTGTGATAATATATTAACATATAATAACTAGTTAACCCGGCCACGTGTTGCTGTGTCTTTATTATTAAAAAACAAAATCAATTGTGATAATATATTAACATATAATAACTAGTTAACCCGGCCACGTGTTGCTGTGTCTTTATTATTAAAAAACAAAATCAATTGTGATAATATATTAACATATAATAACTAGTTAACCCGGCCACGTGTTGCTGTGTCTTTATTATTAAAAAACAAAATCAATTGTGATAATATATTAACATATAATAACTAGTTAACCCGGCCACGTGTTGCTGTGTCTTTATTATTAAAAAACAAAATCAATTGTGATAATATATTAACATATAATAACTAGTTAACCCGGCCACGTGTTGCTGTGTCTTTATTATTAAAAAACAAAATCAATTGTGATAATATATTAACATATAATAACTAGTTAACCCGGCCACGTGTTGCTGTGTCTTTATTATTAAAAAACAAAATCAATTGTGATAATATATTAACATATAATAACTAGTTAACCCGGCCACGTGTTGCTGTGTCTTTATTATTAAAAAACAAAATCAATTGTGATAATATATTAACATATAATAACTAGTTAACCCGGCCACGTGTTGCTGTGTCTTTATTATTAAAAAACAAAATCAATTGTGATAATATATTAACATATAATAACTAGTTAACCCGGCCACGTGTTGCTGTGTCTTTATTATTAAAAAACAAAATCAATTGTGATAATATATTAACATATAATAACTAGTTAACCCGGCCACGTGTTGCTGTGTCTTTATTATTAAAAAACAAAATCAATTGTGATAATATATTAACATATAATAACTAGTTAACCCGGCCACGTGTTGCTGTGTCTTTATTATTAAAAAACAAAATCAATTGTGATAATATATTAACATATAATAACTAGTTAACCCGGCCACGTGTTGCTGTGTCTTTATTATTAAAAAACAAAATCAATTGTGATAATATATTAACATATAATAACTAGTTAACCCGGCCACGTGTTGCTGTGTCTTTATTATTAAAAAACAAAATCAATTGTGATAATATATTAACATATAATAACTAGTTAACCCGGCCACGTGTTGCTGTGTCTTTATTATTAAAAAACAAAATCAATTGTGATAATATATTAACATATAATAACTAGTTAACCCGGCCACGTGTTGCTGTGTCTTTATTATTAAAAAACAAAATCAATTGTGATAATATATTAACATATAATAACTAGTTAACCCGGCCACGTGTTGCTGTGTCTTTATTATTAAAAAACAAAATCAATTGTGATAATATATTAACATATAATAACTAGTTAACCCGGCCACGTGTTGCTGTGTCTTTATTATTAAAAAACAAAATCAATTGTGATAATATATTAACATATAATAACTAGTTCAAATCAAATCAAATCAAAAATACTTTATTCAGTTTAGGCCCTAATAAGGCACTTATGAACGTCATAGACTACTACCGGTTAACCCGGCCACGTGTTGATGTGTCCTTATTATTGAAAAACAAAATCAAAATGTGGCGCCATCTAGAGATATCTATAACCGCCAGTCGTACAGTTTTCTGTCCACAAACTAATTTAAAGCGCCATCTATTCGAGAAACTTACAATTAGTAACAATAATCAACATTGACAATTATTTAATTTGTAATAAAAAAAACTATTGAAACCATTTAATTTAATTATAAATTATCATATCTCTCGTGTTGGACCAAATTATACACAAATGTCTTATGGTATTCTGCTGTAGGGGACGGCTGTTGAGGTAGACACCATATTTTTATTACAAAAACGGGCAGTTCGAGCAATATATAATATGGGACCTCGCGAATCATTAAAAACGAAGTTCCAGGAATTTGGTATCTTAACTCTACCCTCCCAATACATTCTTGATAATTTAATGTATGTCCGTAAAAACTTTGAAAACCTGCATTTTGTAAAGGACCGGCATGATCTAAATACTAGAAACTGTGACAAATTGGTTGTCCCATGTTTCAGACTTAGCAAAACCAGTAATAGTTTCTTAGGTAATAGTGTTAGGTTTTACAATAAAGTCCCAAAACATATTACCGATTTGCCGGACTGTAAATTTAAGCACCATGTCAAGCGGGTTTTAGTGTCGAAAGGCTACTATAGAGTGGATCATTACGTGAACGATGGTGACGTCTGGAATTGACTCCTCTCTGTGCATCCACTAAAAACGGTATTGTAACGTATAATGTATTTGAAATATATATGTATGTATGTATGTTAAAAAGATGTACCCGATCGAGTTTCTTGCCGGTTCTTCTCGATGACTGGGTTGTTTTCCGAACCGGTGGTAGCTTTGACGTTCATAAGCGCCTTATTAGGCCCTAAACTGAATAAAATATTTTTGATTTGATTTGGTTTCATGAAGATCGATTGAGCAATTTCGGAGTTCATCGGGGACAAACATCATGACACTGGATTTTTATATATCAGCATAATATCTATAATAATTAAAACAGTATAATAACCTTAATATTTCTGGAGTGGAATGTGGTGCAAATTCGTCTTCTAACTCTCTTGTGTATAGTCGATAACAGTGACCTGCAATATTTTTTAACTTTTTTTAACAAAAGTTTTTTAAAGTTAATTTTTTTTTTTCTTAATACCACAAACTAGAATTTCAATATTAAATTTCTTTCTTTCTTCAATTTCGAGTTAGTGCCCTAACCTATTACTTCACAACAGTAAACTTTTTCTAGATGACCGATACCCTATGTCATATTGCCTACCCCTGAAATGCGACCCCGTGTATGAAAAATATAATTTAATGAAATTTAATAAGAAAAATGTAATAAAAAAATAAATTTTATTTTTTAAATTAAATTTGAAAATATTTGCAGCGTAACAAATACAGAAACTGACGTAAATATCCAAACGGTTATATTTCAGGGAACACAATTAAAAGTCAACCGTACAGCAGCGAAGAGACTTAAGGATGTCAATTTAAAACTACCCACGCTAAAATATTACATTATATAAATCTACCTACATATGTTACACAAACTCATATTCACGTTTATCATTTTACCTAGTATTATATGTAATAAATAATTTTGAAAAAAAAAAATATAGTGTCCGTGACAGTGGCAGTTGTGCAAATAGCACCTTACCAGCATGAAAATACAATCTTTACACCGTACCTTGCAATTAAATTAATATCGATAAAATATATTTTAATCGATTACAAAACGGTACAAGTTCGTACTCATGACGGAATCTATTATACAGTTTTAAATACCTGGTTGGACCCGTCCAGCTCGTCCAGTTCTCTGCTTAGCCCCCGCTTGTGAAACCCACACGGTTTCCAAGCTCGCAGTACCTGTAATTGATATGTATTGGACTACAAATTGAATTTTATACCCCTCAGGAACAATTATATACACAGAGGGCACAAATAATAAAACAATATTTTTTGAAAGTAACGAAAATTTATAATAAGATTTAATATTTCAATCGCAAATTCAAAAACACTCAAAGTCATTAGTATAGTCAATAGTTATTTAAAACGAGGTTTTTTTTCAAACTGTCTATGCTATTGACCTAGTAAGCTTCGCCGGACTACTAAGGCGAGCGCTTGAGGCACTCAGCCGATTTTATTTGACAACTAGCTCAAGGGTGCACGGCACACCTCGGCTTGGGCTGTTGCCTGATACATGCAATTCGCGACCTATCTGAGCTACCCTAAGCTAACTATTCATACATATATGAGTTGTTGAAACATATATATGTACCAAGCATACATACCTCAACAACTCTTATGTATATTTCGTATCGGATAATTTTCTAAACTATTTCAGTTTGATAAGGGAAAAAATAAAACCCTTCCACTTGCATGTGTAAGCGTGTATGCGTGCACGTGTGTGGAGGTGACATGTGTAATGTTGTCTCAGTGATGTAAGATTTTGTGTGAGTGTATCCCTCCACGCCGAGGGAACGGACCTAGGCTTGAGCCGCTGCCGAGGGAGGCCTAATCTGGTTTTAAAACGAGTCTATAGTACGGATTACATCATTAGTACGTTCATATAGCCAAAAAAAATTTTTCAAGAAACACGCCGACACATTCGCGTAATATTATAGGCGACCTAATAACTCCAAGCAAGTTTGAAAATGCAACGTCAATTTTAATATATGTATTTCCAAACGTACGATCAAATTTTTTCTTTTATATAGTTAGGATTCTAGCACAGATAGGTTTCAATGTAAAAGCGCTGAGATTAAAGATACCAATGAAACATTTGGACATTGTCACCCACCACGTTCCTAATTAGACAATATAAGCTTTTACGCGCGACTTCGTTCGCATTATTGTACATTTGATCTATCTTTTGAGTACAGTGCATTTTTTCTGAAAGGTAGCTATTTTGTATATCCCTGAAAATATGTAAGCACAATTTCATGATTTTTTTTATAGTAGCACGGCATAATGACTGCACTGTGCTTGATGGTAAGCACAGTACAATCCAAAAACAACGGAGACCCCCGATTGACACACTATCCAACGCTGGTCGCCGCTGTCATACCGGCCTGCGAAAAAGCTGGTTATGCACAGGCTGATCCCGAAACGCGACCCGCAAAAGCGAATCACTATGACGGGCTTTTTCGCCATATACATGGTGGTTGCGACCCAGTCAGGCTATAAAACCCTACCATCCCGCTATCGCCATTGCCTCGTTCGTTATTCAGCAGGGTGCACCACGTGCAGGTGAGGTTGGCTTGGATGTCTCAAGTCTTAGATGTTATTTGACAACCCTTACACCTATAATTGGTTGCGCAGTTAACGAGCGAAAGAGTACCACAAGCACCCAAATCTAAGGCTTAAAACGTTCAAATAAAAGAAAAATCCCTTCGCCAGTTCATGTCATCTTACCTGTCTTCTCTTTAATTCTGTTCTCCTTCTGTGCTCCCGTATCGATGACGTAAACCACGTCTGGTATAGTGATAGATGTCTCCGCTATGTTCGTGGCCAAGACTATTTTCCTGACCCCTAATGGCGGTTTCCCGAACATCTTAACCTGGTCCGTTGTGGACAATCTAGAAATTTCGATAAACGGTTTGACCACAATGGCATCTGATGTTAGGAAGATATGGTTTAGGATGGCAAAGTAAAACCTAGAGCGGTGGTCGGCTATCGAAGACGAATAAACTTAACACTTATGAAATGCAAGCCTATAGAAAAGAGGTACATTTTTAGAAAGTAATACTAGCACGGCTAGTCGCTCACAAACGAGACATATTGAGCAAAGGCAAGCTCGAGAGTGTATCTTTAATAGCAATTTTTTATAATATAAATCAATCAATCAAAATACTCTTTATTCAATTTAGGCCCTGAGAAGGCACTTATGAACGTCAAAGCTACCCCCGGTACGGAAAACAACCCAGTCATTCAGAAGAACCGGCAAGAAACTCGATCTGGTTTATCCTTTCATAATAACTAACATTTTTTTTTATTATTTTTTATTATTACAACATAATAGACACATAAAGCTACATTCGTTTTTAGTGGCTGCACAGAGAGAGGCGTCACTTCCAGACGTCGCTATCGTTCACATACTGATCCACCCTGTAATAACCTTTATGTATTAAGACCCGCTTGACATAACACTTGAACCTACTATCCGGCAAATCGGTAATGTGTTTTGGGACTTTGTTATAAAATCTAACACTATTACCTAAAGAACTGTTACTGGTCTTAGTAAGCCTGAAACATGGAGTGACCAGTTTGTTATGGTTTCTGGTATTTACATTATGTCGGTCTTTTAGTAAATCCATACACTAAGCGAAGCTTTGAATAAATTTCACTTTTGTATTATTTCCATATGGCATAGGTGCGAATATTAAGAGAGATGTGTTGTTTTTTTTATGCCAAAGGGGAGCAAATAAGCAGACGTTGACGGTGGTGACGGTCTGAAGGTGGTAGAACCACGCTGAAGTTATTACTGGTTTCAGCATGAATGGATCGGCTCGCCCACGGCACTACCACCCGACACACAGAAACACCCCCCTCAAGTAACAATGCACACGCATTGTTGCGTTTCGTTCGGTCACTCGAGCTTCTGAGACCCACTTCCTCCCACTTTTGTGACTCCCCTGGTGTTGGTAGTGTCTATGGACAACGGTGATCACTTAAAATCAGGTGATCCGCCTGTTCTTTTGCCTCCTATGATATAAAAAAAAGACGTCTAAAGTTACAGTCATCTAGGGCATCACTATTGTGATGCCGATCTTGAAGAGCGTATTTCTATCCCACTTTGAATAGGCTCATGTCATGGCCCTGAGGGAGCACCGTACCAGGTAGCCCAATAATATGTAACCAGACTGGGTAAGATTAGGAGTGAGTATATCAGAAGTTTGGAAATAGCACTAGTGACAGAGAAGTTGAAGAATTGTAGGGTAGCATGGTACGGGTATGTCATGAGGAGAGTGACGTAACTAAAAAAGTTTTGAGTATGAAAATGGATGGACATAGAAGTAGAATAAGACCGAATAAGGTATGGATGGATTGTATGAAGAATGATATATATATAAGAGATGTGAATACTGAGATGACATCGGGCAGAAGAGTGTGGAAGAGGAAAACATGTTATGCCGACTCACTTTAAATGGAATAAGGAAATGGTATGTTGAAGAAAACTTAGATTTAAAGTTTAAGTGTTGATTTCATTAAATAATTTTTATTTATCGATTCTGTTTGTTTACTTTTTTATTGGACAGAAAAAGAGAATAATAACTGTGCGAAAAAGATAAAGGTACTAGTAATAACTTTGCATACACCATACACATTAAAAAATAATGTTTTCTGTGTTTGTTTGTTTGAAGGACCATTACTTGAAAACTATTGAATCAATACGAACGTAGTTTTCAGATGAATGTAGCTGTAATACACAAGGAAAGATTCAGACTAAATGTCATTACATTTGACTATAGGGGTAAACAGCGATTATAAAAATAATAGAAAACATTAAGGGTCATTCATAAAATATGTTCGCACTTATGGTGGGGAGGAATAGAGGGAGTAGTGCTTACCTTCACTAGGTGTTAAAAGAGGGCTCAGGGACTGTTAAGAAAACAACGTTCAAAGCTCACCAAACAATGTAGCAATTATTTTTAACTTTTTTTTCTTACGATATAAAATTATTTGTTTCGTATTTGTAAATATACGGATATTTGACGTATATGCATCATAATTCCTTAGTAACTTGTTTAATTCGTTTTCTTAATAACTGTTTATTTTTTTTATTAATTGGCATATATCATGGAAAAGAATCTATTCGTGACGTAATATTTATAGGGCAGTCGCAGAAAATGTGACACAGCGAGGACGAAGGCGATTTTCTATACGGAACAAAGGTGTGAAAAGGTAAAATTTTGTGTGACGTATTTTATGAAAGAGCCCTTATATTTAATCCAGATTAACTAAGTTCTTTACCTAGAATGTACTGGCAGTATCATGTGCAAACTAGACGTTCCATAATATTCCTCTAGTTGTTGTTTGGTGGATTTTATCTCAGCCCAACCGGGCAGGAACACTAAAATAGCGCCCTCTCCCTCTGTTTTATCGACAGCTTTGATTACTTCCACAACCTAAAATATTTGATCACAAGTTATTATCCTGTATATGAGTGGTTATCCGTGTAATTTGTTTATCTAAACTAATATTATAAAGAGGTAAAGTTTGTGACGTTGTAAGGGGTAATCTCAGGAATTACTGGTCCGATTTGAATAATTCTTTCAGTGTTATATAGCTCATTCATTGAGAATGGTTATAGGTATATCATCACGATAAGGCCAATAGGAGCGGAGTACAGATGAAAAATGTTTCAAAATCGTGATGTTTTTTTCTTTTTGAGAGCTTCTGCTGTGTGTCAGCGTTAGCGTTAAAATGATTGACGAGGATTGTCATACTTTACACTACGTAAAATTTATTACCTCCTGACAATGTATAATCGGTTTTGAATCCACTTTTTGACAGTTCTCCATCGTCGACGATAAATTAGTGTTAAACTTTTTTTGTACGTCACCTAAATATAACACTTCTACAGGGAACGTACGTCCGGGAACTTCGACGACTGGACAAGATTCGAAATACCTAAAGAACATAAATAATCTATGTAAATAAAAAAAAGTGTGTGTGTACATATGTACACGCGTTAGAAGTTATACTTCTTTGGCGTAACAAGATAAAAAAATCTTTTAAAATTTTTTATCTTTCGCCTAATTCTACGTTTGTAGAAAAAACGACACTAACAATAGAAAAAAGGTATTTAATACATTGAAAGTTTTAATACAAAGTAACAAAACGTTGACTATAGCTAACTTCAGGGCACGCGCACATCTTAATAACTTCAGGGTGTCGGTTTTTCGTGACGATGTGCGCGCACATCTTAATAACTTCAGGGTGTCGGTTTTTCGTGACGATGTGCGTGCACATCTTAATAACTTCAGGGTGTCGGTTTTTTGTGACGGTGCGCCCACGCATCTTAATAACTTCAGGGTGTCGGCGTATTGTGACAGTGTGCCCGCGCATCGTAAAAATTTACTCTTATCATTTTTCCCTAACGCGCCAAAAGAAGTATAACTTCAATAACAAGAGGTCTGTCGTCGTGCGCGCATCACGCAAAAACTACTGAACAGATTTCGATCATTTTTTTATAGTTTTACTTTTTACACACTTGCGGTATTACTACGAAAAGAAAAATGAAGACACCTTTAACACAAGTTGTACTAAGTATTGTCTAACATTGTAAACTGTTTGAACACATGCTTAAATAGTTTCTTACAAAAGAGTGCCCAAGCGGTCTCTAGCTAAACACCTGATTAAAGTTTTTTTATGCTAGCAACTCTGATATAGCATTCGTTCTTGTCAATCTCATCATTCAAACGTTTGATTACATACATATGCTTTGCAAACAATTTCAATTTATGAATCATTACATAGTATAAAACAAATTTATATGGGACCACCTCTGAAAATAACCGATTCCAATAAAAAATAATCATTTAAATCGGTTCATAATTGACGGAGATATTGATTAACATACATAAAAAAAAAATACACACAAACGAACGTAGTAACCTCCTCCTTTTTCGAAGTCGGTTAATAAAGTCCCTTACCGCGTCTGTCTGTCTGTCTGTTCGCGATAAACTCAAAAACTACTCAACGGATTTTCATGCGGTTTTTAGCAATGGATAAAGTGATTCATGAGGAAGGTTTTACTATATAATTTAAAAAGGATTTTTTTTATAATTTGGACGGGGCAAAAAACGTCTGCAGAGTTCGCTAGTAATTTTATAATTTTTTTTTAAGCAAAATTTACTTATTATAAGTTAAATTGGTCAACATTATAGCGATATTTTAGTTAAAAGAAATTTATGTAAAAATGTGTTAAATGTTTTTTTTTATAGTAGCACGGCAAAATGACTGCACTGCGCCTGATGGTAAGCACAGTACAATCCAAAAACAACGGCGACCACCGAGTGATATACTCGCCGCTGTCATGCCGGCCTGCGAAAATCTGGATATGCACAGGCTGATCCCGAAACGCGACTCGCAAAAGCGAATCACTATGACGGGCTTTTTCGCCATATAAAATGTGTATAGATTGCTACTATTTAAACAAATACCCCTCACCTAGTGAACACAGCAGTGTCCAAAGTGGCACTCATGATAACGACTTTCAGGTCAGGGTTGTTTTGCATAGCCCTCTTTAGTAAGAGTAGCGTGATGTCAGTGTTGACGTCACGTTCGTGAGCTTCGTCTATGAAAACGTGTGAACAACCGTCCAGCCCTGGTCCAAACAGTATAAAACAATATCACTACCTACATCTGTGTGTGCTATTAAAATATTTCAAGTAAAACGGGCAACGGAAACAAGAGTCGTAGAGCTGAAGCTATTATTGGTTTCAGCATGAATGGGTCGGCTCGTCCGGGGTACTACCACCCTCTAATAGAAAACCGACGTGAAGTAACAGTGCTTGCCATTGCTGCGTTTCGTTCGGTCAGTGAGAGCGCCGGAGGATCACCTCCCTTCCCCTCTCCTCTCCCCCTCACTCCTTTTCCCCCAAACACAGACTGGCAACGCACTTTCGACTCCTCCAGTGTTGTTAGTGTCCATGGACAGTGGTGATCACTTAATATCAGGTGACCCACAAGTTCGTTTACCAGTTATGACATTAAAAAAAACAATATTACGTTCTGGAATTCGGTCATATTCATCCTAATTAGACTTCTAGTAGGTATAAACTTGAATAATCAGGCTGTAAGAGACCCATTGCAGGGTCATAGGCCTCGTGTGTATTCTATTCACATTCAATAGAATTGCAAGCTGATAATGTATATGTACTTAGCTTTTCTGTCTCTACTTATATAAATATATATAATATATACCTCTTACATTTATATATAACTAATAATAATAACCAAGTCGAGTTTTTGGCGGGATTTTGGTCTGTCATGTAGTGGATTTTATTTTTTATACATAATCTTGTGTTACTTGACTCCATATTGTGTAAAATTGGTGGTGTTTTATGTAATATAGTTTGTTTATTGTGCATAAGTGAAGTGAATGGAAAATAATACCACGGCCCATGAATTCTGTGATGCCACAAAAACTCCATGGAAAGTTCTAACAAGTTGGCCACCATCTTGTTAGTAAATTAAAATTATATCAAGAAACTTGTAATATCGATACTCACTTGACAATGGCAGTAATAGTCTACTAGAAGACTGGTTGCCGAAAATGGAATGGAAGAAGATAATTGTATACTATTAACTACTCGACAATGGCAGTAATAATCTAAAAGATTGGTTGCCAAAAATAAAGATTAAAAAAAAAAATTACGTCGTAAATATAGATTTCCTGTTTTACCATCAACTGTATACGTTGTTAAACATTACCTGGGTTGGTCTGCAATCGCCTTAGGAGTACTCCAGATGTACAGTAAAGGATAGAGCCTCCAGGCGGTCGAGGAAGCCTGGCTTTCAATCTTACCTGATAACCCACTGAATCACCCACCTGTTAGGTCAAAATTTGACTCTTTTAAACCAAAATCGTGAATGTACTATACTATACTTATGGACGACAAAACTCTATAAAAAATATCGAGTCGATAAATGAAAAGATCGACAGATTTATCAACTTTTTAGTATTGAATGACTAACTGAGGGAGCCACGCTTTGCCGTGACTCTGTTATGTTATACATGTTGAATTAAAATGTTAATAAAGTATTTGCTATTATGGTGTAACGACTCTACTTCCTCGTATACCTTGATACAGAAAAACCGAGGTTACGTAATAAATAGCTTAACAGAACACGTGCACCATACAATAAACTGGAGTTGAAAAAAAATATTCAAAATTAAAACGTGGTGCCATCTATGACATATCTATAACACTCTGTACTACAGTTTTCTGTCAACAAAGTTATTTAAAGCGCCATCTGTTCGTGACTATTGAAACTTACAATTAATATCAATAATCAACATTGATAATCATTTGATTTGCAATTAAAAAATATTGATGCCATTAATCGAAATACACAATCGCTTTATGAAGATCAGTTGAGTAGTTTCAGCGCTCATCGTGGACAAAAATAATGATACTCGATTTTTATATACAGTGCAAACTCTTTATAACGAATTTCAAGGGACCGAGCATTTTTTTTTTGTCGTTATAACTTTGTTATAGCTTTATATATTTGATATAGCTTTGTGGTATATCAACCAAGTTGAGCTAATTTCTACGTAATAGAAAATTTTAAGTAACGAACGAAGTTATAAATATTCTACACTGTTGTTATATTTATTTTATCTTAGAATATTTCGGAAACTGTGACGTCACGCGCTATAACGCGTCCTTCTGTTCACGTTTATTCGATAAAATATCGCATATTTAGCATAAGATTAGAAACTCGTAGCGTGTGAACGAACCTCCTCCCCCATTTCACTGGCAACTCTCTCAGCCAAACCGATAGCGGCGACACGCCTCGGTTCGGACACAACGATCGATGCTTTGGACCGCAAGTGACGTAACACCGCGGCTGGCGCTCGGCTCGACTTGCCACACCCCGCCGCTCCCACTATCACCGTAACTCGAGAACTCTCCAACGTTTTTATTATTTCCTCGCTATAAACAAAACCGGTTTATAGCAAAATATGCTTAATTTTGAAAACAGCATTGTCCAGAATCAAGCAATTAGTTGTAGAAGCAAGTAAAAAAGCTGTAGACACCATAAGCGCTTCGACAGCGCCTTGTTAAAACTTGGCTAGATAGCTTATCTTTGACTTCTGCCCCGTTAATTCGCTCGTATATAAGCAACATATAACTATTTCTTTAACACCGCCGATATTTATTATGTTATTGTTATTTATTTTGGGGTGTAAGGGGTGTCAAATAACATCATAAGACTTGAGACACCCAAGCCAACGTCACCTGCACGTGGTGCACCCTGCTGAATAACGAACGAGGCAATGGCGAAAGCGGGGTGGTAGGGTTCTACAGCCTGACTGGGTCGCAACCACCATGTATATGGCGAAAAAGCCCGTCATAGTGATTCGCTTCTGCGGGTCGCGTTTCGGGATCAGCCTGTACATATCCAGCTATTCGCAGGCCGGCATGACAGCGGCGACCGGCGGTGAATAGTGTGTCACTCGGTGGTCGCCGTTGTTTTTGGGCTGTACTGTGCTTACCATCAGGTATAGTGCAGTCACTTTGCCGTGCTACAATAAAAAAAAATAAAAAAAAATATTGAGAATATGCTATCTTACTTCTATATTTTATCTAAGACAGTGTGGCGTTACAACATTACTAATAATACATACGTAGGTAAGTGTGCGGTATCGTGCCATTTATTTTGTCAATATATCATGTAGGTAACGCTACGCTTTCTAGTTATAATATCATTGTAAAAAAGTGTGTCCGTCCAAACATTCTCTTTAGAAACACTTTTAATATTCCACGGGCATTGCGTTTCCTATATAAATTCATTTATGGGGCATTCCACAGGAAATCGGAGTATGTTTTAATATATTTAAAATTTTTGGACATTTTCAATCACTTGTTAGTATAAAATTTCCCCATTACCATTACCAGATCGGGTTTATGAGTTAAGGAACATATATAAGTTTAAAATTAAAATATCTTTGATTTCTTCTTTCTATAAGAGCGTGTAAAAAAGGAGGATAGGATAGAAAAAGAACCACCGCTTGTCGTCTTCGGCATACTTTAGAACCGAAATAGTCACGGATAGTTCGACTCTAGAGGAGTTTCCTCTAATAAATTCTCCGGTTGTGGAATGAGCTCTCTATTGAATTTTGATACGATAACGTCTTATAAATCGATGAACGCCGGCTGCACGCACGAAAAAGCATGACTCATTGTCACGTTCCGCCTGAACGTTCGGTGCAAGCGAGAGCGCGGAACAAGCGATAGAGAGGCGCGATCGGCCTAAGCGTTCCCCTTGTGACGCATATCGATGTTATTTTATAACGTTATTAGATAAAATTATCGTCCGTAAACAGACATTACAGACAACCAATTTTTTAGGGGAATATATGTAGAATGGGGTTCTTCAAGAGGGAAGTATACATATTTTTAAAGGATCGATAATGTGCATGTAATGCCTCTAATATAACAAGCGTCCATAGGCGTCGGTAATCGCTTACCATGAGGTTGCTACCACGCACTATTGTCATCAAAGTGTCATAGAAAATGTGTCAATTAGTTTATTTTAATAATATAAGCGAGATACAAAGACTTATTTAACAATAAGAATAATGTAACCCATAGTAGAATATAAGATGGGTCGGCTCGCCCGGGGTGGGACTGGCACGCAGGGAGCCGACCGCCGCATGTCACGAGTGCGGCGCTGATGAGGACACCGCGCAGCACACTCTGTCCGAGTGTGCTGCGTGGGAGGGGCAGCGCCGCATTCTGGCTGCGGCGGTGGGGAATGTAGGAGGGAATTTGTCGCTGCCGAGCGTGGTTTTGGCCATGCTCGGCAGCGAACATGCTTGGCGAGCGATGGCCTCCTTCTGCGAGGAGGTCATCTCGCAGAAGGAGGCGGCGGAGAGGGCCCGCGAGGTAGACCCTCTAAGTGGCCCTCTCCGCCAACGGAGGACCGGCGGGAGGAGGCGGCGCTTTGCCCAACTCCTCCCGCCACCGTAGCCGGACCTGAGGGGATAGGCCGGGGGGCCCATCTCCTCATTGCACAGGTTCGGCGGACGAGGGGGGGCAGCCGGTGTGTACCCGGTTGCCTCTCTATAGGTAGGAGCCCGGCGGTCACCTTCCGCCGGGCGGACCGTTGGGGCGGCTCTTCAAGGGGAGAAGCATAGATCGATCCCTTGCCGCCCCAACAATACGGTCGGACGGTACACCGTGGGGTTTTAGTCCGTGCGAGTCGGACATAACCCACCCTCTCCCCCGGGGGGGTGGCGTATCCATAAGGGATTTCCCCACGTATAAAAAAAAAAAAAGGGACCACCCTCTCACAGAAAACCGACGTGAAGTAACAGTGCTTCCATTGCTGCGTTTCGTTCGCTCAATGAGAGCGCCGGAGGCCCACTTCCCTTTACCCCCTCCCCGTCCCCTCTCTCACCTCCCTCCAAACACAGGCAGGAAACGCACTTGTGACTCTCCTGATGTTGCAAGTGTCTATGGGCGGTGGTGATGACTTAACATAAGGTGACCGGCCTGTTGGTTTGCCAGCTATGATAAAATAATTCAGACTATGTGTCATGCATAACCAAGCTTAAGTCAATGAAATAAGAGTCCTGCATTTTTTATATATATATTGGAATAGACACATTCATCATAAATTAATTAAATATCTAAAACAAGTGTTCCACCATTTGATTTATCATGTGGCGAATGGCTCAAAGTCTCATATCTGGTAGAAGGTTTATTTAAAAAATTAAAGGAATCTTAGCAAAATTGTTACGAAATGATTTGTTCAAATCTTAATGCATTATCGTTTGCCCATATATATCGTTGTATGGAATGTATAATATAAACCGTCAAAATTGTTTATTTAAGTGTTGAATTGAGGCCGAAGTAATGACTGCGAAGACGAGGTAAGTAAAAACATCAAATACAAAAAAGAACACGTGTCGGTTTAAGAAATAATGTTTTTCATTTTCCCCGGTTGTGGGCAAGCTACATTTTAGAGGCAACCCCTTTTTATCGCGGTGTGCGTGTGTACTCGTGTAATCGCTTGCACCCATGTACGATTTTATGCTTCACGTTTGTAGTCACCTAAAGTACCGAACTATCTTTCTATGCATTATTATTCTAAGGGCAGCTATTATGAATTCAATATTAGCTATTATTATCGCTTTACGGATAACGTAATTAGGGCACCTTATTAAATTTGTAAAATGTATATATTTACTCACAATACGATATATTTCAATTGAATTCAAATATTTGATTGCAAAATTTGTTCAATTCATTATTGCATAGTAAATATAAGGACCAGTAGTAAACACGATGCAAAAAATATCACGAGTTTTTATGATATAATGAGCAAATCATATTACTGCTACATAACTTTTTGAAGGTCAGGTTAACCGTATGACCTTGAACTATGCCGAGATCCAGTTTACGCTGACCTTCATAAACTGTACCGCGTTCTGTTTATTCTAGATCGTAACACTGTGACCTCGTTCAGGAGCGAACGATTATTTAATCGGGAAACCAAGAACTACTTTTGTGTGACCCAGATATTTATCGACGCATTTTATTATGAAAATCACATGTGCTTTGTTGGATGTATGAAACTAACAGAATTCGTTCTTGTGTTATCTATTTATCTATACATACCTATAATAAGAATGTAGATCTAACATGTATGTATTTTTTTATTTTTGTGAAAAAAAAATTGTTGCAGATGTCTAGGAATAAGTAATAGAATACATTTCAATCATTTTTTTTTAATGTCTGTCTGTTTGTATGAACACTCATCACTGCTAAAGTACTGTGTTCAACAAGAAAATCATAAAGCATATCCTCGAGAGTAACTTAGTCTTCGTTTCATTAAAATTGGTCCACTTTATCAAAAGTTATTGTATATTTAATGATGGCTCGGGTTAAGTACGATAGAAGAATAGTAATCTATACTAATATTATAAAGCTACAAGGTTTGTTTGGTTGACCGCGCTAATCTCAGAAACTACTGGTCCGATTTGTAAAATTCTTTCAGTGTTAGATAGCTCATTTATCGATAAAGGCTATAGGGTATATATCATCACGCTAAGACCAATAGGAGCGAGCTTCAATGAATAATGCCTTAAAATCATTCCATTTGAGAGCTTCCGCTGCGTGTCAGCGTTAGCCCAAAGTAACTATTCCACGCCGACGAAGTCGCGAACAGAAGCTAGTATATATACCAGATTCGAACATAAAAGATTGCGTACCGCCATGTTATACTTATAATAGTTTTTTCGCGTGAACATCGTAATGGCCACTACCTTTTAGTATGTATATAATCTGTGCCAATAACAATTAATTTAAAAATAACACCAATTTCATTAAATTAATTAAACATTACAAAAAAACGATGTTGTGTAATATAACAAAGTTACATTTTACCATATTATTAAGATAAATAAAATACGAAATAACCAAAAACTTATCGTTTTATATTAATTCAATTTTTTTACATAGCGATTATTAATAATTATTTCTACAAAAGCTCCGTAAGCACTGACATATAGTAAATATTTAAGAAAATTAACTCACGCGTATTGATCTATAGGTAGCGGTGTTAATTCCTCATTATATTTCTCGAAAGTTCCATTCAAAAGTCGATCTCGTTTCTCTAAGGCCAATCTCGATGGCGGTTGTATACTCTTTCCGTACACGGGATGTACGTTTGATTTTATTTCTAGAATTAGTAAAAAAAAACAATGATATTATAACTTAAAAGCTGCACATTCGTCATAAGCGCTTCGATAGCCCTTGTTAAAACTTGGCTAACTAGCAAATGTATAACATATGACTATTTCTTTTTCACTACCGATATTGAGTATATGCCATCTTTCTTCCACATTTCATCTAAGACTGTGGCGTTACAATATTACTTTACGTATGTGTGCGTTATCGTGCCAATTGTTTTGGAAAAATATCATGTAGGTAATCTATCTACAGCTTTCTAGTTATAAGATCATTGTAAAAAAGTGTGTCAGTCCAAATGATGAAATCATTATTAAAAATTGTAAGTGGTAGAGCCACGCTGAAACTATTACTGGTTTCAGCATGAATGGGTCGGCTCGCCCGGGGTACTACCACCCTCTCATAGAAAACCGACGTGAAGTAACAGTACGTGCATTGTTGCGTTTCGTTCGGTCAGTGAGAGCGCCGGAGGCCCACCTCCCCTCCCCTCTTCTCCTCTCCCTCCCCTAATCCCTTCCCCCAAAGGGTGGCAACGCACTTGCGACTCCTCTGGTGTTGTTAGTGTCCATGGACGGTGGTGATCACTTAACAGCAGGTGACCCACCTGTTCGTTAGCCACATATGACATAAAAAAAAACTCGCGTTACTACCACACGACCCACAGAAAACCGACGTGAAGTAATAGTGCTTGCATTGTTGCATTTCGTTCGGTCAGTGAGAGCGCCGGAGGCCCACCTGCTTTCCCCTTTCCCTAACCCCTCCCTCATACACAGGCTGGCAACGCACTTGCAACTCTTCTGGTGTTTGCAAGTGTCTATGGACGGTGGTGATCACTTAACATCAGGTGACCCACCTGTTCATTTGCCTCCTACGATATAAAAAAAGACAAAAATAATACATTCTCTTTAGAACCACTTTTAATGTTCCGCAGGCATTGCGTTTCCTATATAAATTAACTTATGGGGCATTCCGCAGCAAATCGGAGTATGTTTTAATACCTTTTAGAAATTGGAACTTTTTTACTTTTCAAATCTCTTGTTAGTATCAAGCTTTCAAAAATCGATAATAAATAGTAATTAGCGAAACCCCATTACCAGATCGGGTTTAAGAGTTGAGGTACATATATAAGTTTAAAATTAAAATATCTTTGATTTCTTCTTTCTATAACGGCGTGTAAAAAAATAAAATAAGAAAATAGATTAACCCTGAACTTTTTTTAAGTAAGTTATATCCAAGAAACATGAAAAATGTATCTTTTGAACAAGTAAAGAAAATTAAAAAAATGACAAAATTTACCAAATTATTTTGAGAGATACTAAAACATATCACAAAAATGAAGGGATGATAAAAAACATAACGTCCAATTACGCGGTTTAATAGAGTATAGATTACGTTTTGTTGTCTTTGTATTTTTTTTTTTCAGTTATCTCTTATAAAAACCGTAAAGGATATGTAGCCTGGATTTTTATTCAAGTTAAATACTATAGCAATTTGAAATTATAAGGAAGATATCGGAAATGTGATTAGATACGGTTAGTCTATGAAACGTCTCGCGCGCCATCTATTGTATATTGATGATACTATGTCAAGAAAAGTCCCGGAAAAAAATAAATGAAAGTCGGGTTTTAACCCACTGATATGTTTACATATTAAAATCTGTCATAGTGACTGGATTTAGACGTAAGTTTTTCTGGGAATAATGGTACCATTTATTATGTCTAACCCTTTCCGTTCCAAAGATAAGCACGCAGTTATATTTACAATTAGGAAAGCATTGTATGAGTGTTACAATTTAGGTTTTAGTACGGTTCTTGCCTGGATCCCGGGGCACTGTGGAATTTCGGGCAATGAAACTGTGGACTCCTGTGCCAAAGTTGCTATCCAGTCGGGTTCTTTGGATCATTATAGAATTTATGCAAGGGATTTATGCTTATTATCTAAATTAGGATTGTTTGATGCATGGCAAAAGAGTTGGGATTTGTCTCGGAAATTAAAGGGCAAGCATTATGGGTCTTTGCAAACTGATATCCCGCAAAAGCCATGGTTTTTTTAATTTAAAAATATTAGTAAAAATGTTGTCTCTATTATTTGCCGCTTGCGCCTTGGGCACGTCAGCACACCAGTACATTTGAATAAAATAAGGATCAGGGATCACTCTATTTGTGAATGTGGCTTAGAGGACGGATCACCGGATCACATATTTTTTAATTGCCCTAGAAACAGAGTCTCTCTCTATGATGTTCTACCTCCTTCTATTCCCCGTCCTACTAACATTATGTGTCTCTTAACCCTTTTTACGGATAATCATTTAATTCTAGAATGCCTGTCGAAATTTATTAATACTAACAAAATTAAACTTTAGATTATAGTGTGATGCTCCTGTGTACGTCTGTATTCTAGCAATATGTTTAGTTTACATGTGCTTTCTTTGTGGTATCTGTTCGTAGATAGCCCGCTCTGGATATAAAGATAATCGTTTAATTGTCTGGCGCAACTTCCATTGTTTATGACTCCATTCACTTGACATTGGCAAAATTGTGTGCGCACACATGTTGCCATTTTAAAAAGAAGAAGAAGTATTTTACCTGAAATTTCTTCCCCCAATTCCAAATCGTTGTCAGAAATATCATCTGCAAAAGATCATTGTTTTAAATCAGTTCGAATCTCTTTAAAAAAAATATATTACCAAAATTACAGAGTTTGTCCAAAATTAATAGGCTTAAAATCAAGAATCTTGTTTATTATCTATATACATAAAATTGGAATCAAAATCAAAAACACTTTATTCAATTTAGACCCTAAAAAGGCACTCATGAACGTCAAAACTACCACCGGTTCGGACAAACAACCCAGTCATCGAGAAGAACCGGCAAGAAACTCGATCTGGTCTATCTTTCTAACAAATATATATAATACTTAGAATAATAATATATTCTATATAATAGTAAATGTCACAAACGTTTTTAATAGATGCACCGAGATGAGTCAATTCCAGACATCACCATCGTTCACATATTGATCCACTCTATAATAGCCTTTTGATATCAAAACCCGCTTGACATGGCGCTTAAATTCGCAATCCGGTAAATCGGTAATATCCCTTGGGACTTTGTTGTAAAATCTAACACTATTTCCCAAAAAACTATTACCGGTTTTACTAAGTCTAAAACGTGGGACAACCAGTTTGTCACAATTTCTAGTATTTAGATTGTGCTGGTTTTTTACGAAATCTAGCTTTTCAAGGTTCTTACGGACATACATTAAATTGTCAAGAATGTATTGGGAGGGCAGAGTAAAGATACCGTATTACTTGAACTTGGTCTTTAAGGATTCGCTTTAATGTCTATTTGTAATATCAAAACAAGAGCTTTTTACTTAATATAAATCTATTTAGTAAGAAAATAAAATATATATATTAAAGTACATAGGGTAGAAATTATCCGACCTTAGTAGTATTAACTTCTTACAATAGCGAACCAAATTTATAAAATTTTTGCCTGTCTGTCTGTCTATTTGTTCTGCATAATCCCGTCAGAACGGTTCATTCATTTTCACTGATATGTTGTAGCGGATGTTAATGAGTCAGCTGGGCTTCTTTTTTTCTTTTTTTTTTTAAATAGAGCTCTATACAATAGGATAAACTAAAGAAGTAGTATCCAGTATTTTTTTTTGCAAAGTTTCCTTTTTTTATTTCATCTGATGTCAAGTGATCACCACCGTCCATAGACACTTGCAACACCAGAACAGTCGCAAGTGCGCTGCCAGCCTGTGTTTGGGAGAGGGGAAGGGGGAAGGGAGGTGGGTCTCCGGCGCTCTCACTGACCGAACGAAACGCAGCAATGTTACTTCACGTCGGTTTTCTATGATAGGGTGGCAGTATCTCGGACGAGCCGACCCATTCATGCTGAAACCAGTAATAGCTTCAGCGTGCCTCTACCACCTTTGAAATTTAGACCATTTCCATATGGACAAAGTCGCAAAACTTGTAGTAGCTCTAATATGAATTACCTTCATCTATAGTAGAGTCTTTTGTGACAGCCATTGAGGCATTTACTAATCTTCGATTGGCATCTTTGAATGTGGCCTCATATAGATCCTCTGAAATAGGATTAAAAACAATATTAATAGTTCAGCATAGATCATAGGTAATTTGGTAGCGGAGCGTGGTTCTTAGATTTGTAGGGCAAAAAGGTTTTGACATCCGAGTCTGCACTTTTTAGATTTTTGTAAAAAAAATTGTTGCAGGTGTCTAGGAATAAGTCGTAAAATACATTTCAATCAATTTTAGAAATATCTGTCCATCTGTTTGTTTGAACACACAACATTTCTAAAATATATTACGTTCATGATAAAACCTCTTCAAGAAAGTCACAAAGCCTATCTTCGAGTAACATTCAGTGTTCATTTAATTGAAATCGGTTTCGGTATATCAATTTATTATAATTTTAATAACTACGCGACTTAAGAACGAGAGAGGAATAGAATAGTATTTAGACTTAATACATTCCGATGACTTTGGCTATATGTAATGTATATTTGTTTTCTAATCACTCTCCTTCGTTTACGACAGTTACTGCCACAGACAGCGCACAGTGTGTATCTACATGGCATTGGCGGAATTATGTATTACACACGGCGCCGTAAATTAAGGAAGGTAGTCCGGTGAAGCTGTTAAGACCTTGCTAGGTCAATAGCGTAGTCAGTTCGAGAAAAATAAAAATAAAGAAGAAGCCACTTTTTTATATATTTTTTTTATTGTAGCACGGCAAAATGACTACACTGTGCCTGATGGTAAGCACAGTACAATCCAAAAACAATGGCGACCACCGAGTGACACACGATCTGGATATCACAAGCTGGATATGCACAGGCTGATCCCGAAACGCGACCCGCAGAAGCGAATCACTATGACGAGCATTTTCGCCATATACATGGTAGTTGCGACCCAGTCATGCTGTAAAACCCTACCACACCGCTTTCGCCATTGCCTCGTTCGTTATTCAGCAGGTTGCACCACATGCAGGTGAGGTTGGCTTGAGTGTCACAAGTCTTAGATATTATTGGATATTACATGAAGACTTTTTAACCCAAATTATTTTTTCATAACTTATACATAGAAATAAGACAAAACAAGAACTATGCAAGCTCTTCTGAAATAATCCTCTTACATACTATCACCAATTTATTTATTATATTTACACACCAGTTGAATTAAATAAGACAAATAAAGGCACAAACAAACCTACTTATCCCATTCTGATAATCTGTCCATATTCTATCAATCCTATTCATTGATTTATCACTGATGTTGACCTGTATCGGCTTGTTCATAGTTTTCCGGAGTGTGGACAAGACATTTTTGTCATATATCGGAGACCCTTTGTCGTTGATTCTACCATTTATATAGAGCCAGTGGAGAGCTTGCGTTGCAGCTTTATCGCCAGCTTGACGTTTTGATATTGCTGAACTGGAATTGATATATTCTTCAATAGCATTATCCACTATAAAACTTTTTTATTCTTGACTTTATCTATATAAACAAAATTATAGAGATCTGTCGTTGTCGGGCATTACGCAAAAACTAATGAGTAGATTTTAAGCAAATCTTTAGTTTTCAAGATAATCAGAAATAATTATATTTAACGTAAACCCTAAAAAGCCTAAGCACTAATAAGCCATGAATGTCAAAACTACCACGGCTTCAGAAAGCAACGGGTTTATGCTATGACTAGCCTCCAGCCCGCGACTTCGTCCGCGTGGAATAGTTACTTTGGATTTTAACACGCAGCGGAAGCTCTCAAGAGGAAAACATACCCCGATTTTGAAACATTATTCATTGGTGCTCCGCTCCTATGGGTATTAGCGTGATGATATATAGCCTATAACCTTCCCCGATAAATGAGCTATATAACACTGAAAGAATTGTTCAAATCGGAGAAGTCGTTCCTGAGATTACCCCCTACAATGTTACAAACTTTACCTCTTTATAATATTAGTATAGATTTCTTTATGATGTTGTCCTTCAGACATACCTCTGGCTCATTTGAAAGATTCGCAATGCTAACCAATGACTACTACTACTATAGCTTTAATGGCATCAAAATAATCAAATTTTTTATATATTATCAAGAATGACACTATACCTTTCAAATCTCATCTTCTCCGGCCACACAAAAGTGTAGATAGAATGCCAGTCATTCTGCTCGATTTTCTTCTTTTTCCCTTTAGGTGCTACAACATTCTGCTTATAATGTACTTCAAATATTTTGTCTGGAGTTTTGTTTTGTAGTTCATTGAGTGTGGCTCTCGGATGCGGGAACAATTCTGTTATCTTCTTTAATTCTGGAAATATGTAAAGGATTATAATCAATGTATATCAACTTATAAAATATTTGTTTATATAAAGCCATTTATAACCTAGGCCATTTTTTTTTTTATTTTTTTTTATGTCATTGGTGACAAACGAACAGGTGGGTCACCGGATGTTAAGTGATCACCACCGTCCATGGACACTAACAACACCAGAGGAGTCGCAGGTGCGTTGCCACCATTTGGGGTGAAGGGTTAGGGGATGGAGAGGAGAGAGGAGAGGGGAGGGGAGATGGGTCTCCGGCGCTCTCACTGACCGAACGAAACGCAATAATGCAAGCACTGTTACTTTACGTCGGTGTTCTGTGAGAGGGTGGTACTACCCTGGACGAGCCGACCCATTCATGCTGAATCCAGTAATAGTTCCAGTGAGGCTCTACCACCATCACCATCACCACTTATAATCTAAGGCATCTGTACTTTTTAGACTTTTACGAAAAAAATGTTGCAGGTGTCTTGGAATAAGCAATAATAATAAGTGGAATAATAATAATAATATGGATAGTAATAAAATGTCTATCTATCAGTCTGTCTGTTTGTATGAACAAGCAGCACTGCTAAAGTCCTGTGCTCATAATAAAACCTCAACAAACTTCAAACCTCATTTCAACAACCCAATATTGTGAGTGGAAGGAAACATGTTGGTCGGCAAGTGCGTCCACATCTTCACAGTACAGCAGATATAATAATATATGCAATGAATGTATTAAACTATATTAGTATAGTAGTGTTATGATCAAATGCCTTACTTACAGTCAATCACTTATTATTAAATTACATTCTATTAATGATGATACAAACCTCTCTCTTGTTGGTCTTTCAAAATATTAGAAATGTCACCATCTAATATACTCTTTGAGTAACATTTTCTATGTGCACACACCAAAGAATTACTTGTCTCTACATTTTTGTGAAGAACTTGAACTTTGTGTCTGGTAAGGTAAACCTCATTTCAACAACCCGATATTGTGAGTGGAAGGAAACATGTTGGTCGGCAAGTGCGTCCACATCTTCACAGTACAGCAGATATAATAATATATGCAATGAATGTATTAAACTATATTAGTATAGTAGTGTTATGATCAAATGCCTTACTTACAGTCAATCACTTATTATTAAATTACATTCTATTAATGATGATACAAACCTCTCTCTTGTTGGTCTTTCAAAATATTAGAAATGTCACCATCTAATATACTCTTTGAGTAACATTTTCTATGTGCACACACCAAAGAATTACTTGTCTCTACATTTTTGTGAAGAACTTGAACTTTGTGTCTGGTAAGGTAACTTATTAAACCTGAAAATAGAGAATACGACATATATGTTTCAAATACTCATATATGTATGAATAGTTAGCTTAGCTCAGATAGGTAGTGAATTGCATGTATCAGGCAACAGCCCAAGCCGAGGTGTGCCATGCACCCTTGAGCTAGTTGTCAAATAAAATCGACTGAGTGACTTAAGCGCTCGTCTTAGTAGTCTGGCTGTTAAGACGTTGTTAGATCATTAGCATAGTCAGTTGGAAAAAAAATTGCAGAGTTAATAATCCAGCAACTAATGTTTCTAATGAGCTATGATTTGAAGCATTAAGCTGTAATAAGGAGTATCACTAAAATAGTAAAGGTTAGTATGAATGACCCAATTAAGTATTTTTGCAGCAAATTAATAATCCTAGAAATAATTTAACTGCATACATTTACTAGTAAACATTTTAAAAATGCACCCTTACAATACCTATTCTTATTATAGAATTAAAATATGTATATATGTGTGGAAGCTGCTTTAGAGTTACTGTTTCAATTATGCAATTTTTTTCACTGATAAAAAGCTATATTCACTCTGGATAACATCTACTATATTGTATTTTTATTCAGTTTTATACTTAATACATACAAAGTAACTGATCTCTGCATATCCACTGATTTTAACTAAATCAATATATAAGTACATATGGCAATTATAATCCGACCAAACATCTACGTACAAACCCCCCTCTTTCGCTGCCCACTGTTTCCACAAATTACCGGCAGAATTCATATTTATGGCGAGCTAGTCATTCCTTCAACACTATGAGCGAGATAGGTGATTTTGACCTATTTAATACTAGTGTAAATAAAGCGACAACGTTTTTAACAAGGACGTTCTTTAATGATGGCGATTGCAAATAGTAATAGACTGTTTATATTCTTGAATTTCTTCTTTCTTTATTATAATGTTAACCTAATACCATATAATGCAAGTGATTGTATTCTGTTTTATATCGGCGAAGACTTATAAATGGCTTGATGTTTTTTCTAGTCTAATAACTATGTTTTGTGTATTATAGCTGTTAGTTTTCCTAATAAATAAATAAAAACCAATTTTCATCTTTGAAGTTATACTTCTTTTGACGTGTTAGGGAAAAATGAAAGTTAATTTTTACGATGCGCCTGCACACTGTCACGATAAACCGATAACCTGAAGTTAGCTATAATCAACATTTTGTTTCTTTGTATTAAAACTTTCAATGTATTAAATACATTTTTTCTATTGTGTCATTTTTTCTACAAACGTAGAATAAGGCAAATGACAAAATGTTTCAAAAGATTTTAATTTCTTTGTATTAAAACTTTCAATGTATTAAATACATTTTTTCTATTGTTGGTGTCATTTTTTCTACAAACGTAGAATAAGCCAAATGATAAAATTTTTGAAAAGATTTTAATCTTGTTACACCAAAGATTTGTAAGTTTTAACACATGTACATAAGTACACACACACTTTTTTTTCTGTTTGTTGTGGTCTGAAACAGTTGGACCAATGCTGACAGGAGTTTCACTGGTAGATAGCTAATATTATAAGGAGTAACATAGGCTAGTTTTATTTTAGAACAAAAAATGGATCCCATGCATATATAACAAACTAAAGAAACAGTGGCAAGTACAACATGTACCCAAGCATATAAAATAAAAACAAACTAGTACAAAATAAAAGTTAACTTTTTTTTTTTTCGAATCGACAAAGCTATTGGCTTTGTAATGCCTTCACAGGACTACTAAGGTATGTTTATCTCTAAAGAGAAAAAATCTGAATGTAAATCTAGTACACTAACAAATTTTATATTAAAAAAAAACATTGCCTTCCTGTCATCTAAACAGAAAAAGTTCTCATAGTATGCTAGAAGTGCTTCCAAAAAAGTATTCTTAGTCATCCTTTCATACATAAAACAAGTCAAAAGATGGCTCAAACAACTAGTTTCCACTAGGTTAAATATGATTAAATTAAATATACATGCCAAAGAGGTACTAAGTTTTTTTTGTTTGTTTGTCAGTGGATTTCATAGCATATAGAATACAATATCTCTCAAAAATCCTAGAAGCAGCATAAAAACCACCCATAAGAGTTTTTGGCGGGATCTTGGTCTGTCATGTAGTGGGTTTTATTTTTTATTCATAATCTTGTGTTACTTGACTCTATATTGTGTAAAATTGGTGGTGTTTTATGTAATATAGTTTGTTTGTTGTGCATAAGTGAAGTGAATAGAAAATAATGCCACGGACCATGAATTCTGAGATGCCACAAAAATTCCATGGAAAGTTCTAACAAGTTGGCCACCATCTTGTTAGTTCATTGAAATTATATCAAGAAACTTGTAATATCGATACTTACTTGACAATGGCAGTGATGGTCTACTAGAAGACTGGTTGCCAAAATTGAATGAAAGAAAAACTTGAAATACTATTAACTACTTGACGATGGCAGTATAATCTAAAAGATTGGTTGCCAAAAATAAAGTTAAAAAAAAAAAAAAACCACCCATAAACAGATGCTCGAACATAGATTTCCAACTTGATAGTTGCAGATAGCAAAACAATCACTGAAAAAATAACTCAACACCATGAAAAATGCCCTTTTTAATCGAAAAGAATATGCTTACATTTCTTATAAAAAATTTAATTACAAATAATATTCTAAGATTTAAACAAATAGTTGTTTGATAGAATTTTATACTTACTGCAGTAGCTTTTGGGTTGATTATTGATATAACTAAAACTCCAATACTTATTCAAATACTTTTTCCATATAGAAGATCGTGCGGCAATACTTTTGAAAGAAAACATTTTATTCTTTTTTTAAATTTGAATACATAAACATAACCTAAACAAATATATTAAAATTTTGGTGCGAGTTTATCATAATTCATCATAAATGTTATTACACAAATTATGAATGTATCAAATATGAATTTACTCTAAAAAGTTAAAAACGCAAAAACTGAATTTATAAAACTCAAATTCAATACTTGAGCTGAACTGTCAAATTTAAAAGGTGTTATTAAAAGTGTTGCCAGAACTAAGTTATCTATTTGCATTACTACACAGTAGAAATTGCAGGATGTTTTCATTTCAAACCTTACGAATGTATTTAGATCAAAACAATTGGTTAAACATTTTATAAATTTTTACGTTGCTTGCTGATTACATTGTATGACAATAAATTATAAAATTTCACACTATTTTGAAATCCAAATTTTGCTTGTGCAAGGAAAGCATCCACGTACAACATATACGTATATATAACACTGATTAGTAGATATATGATCTTATAGCCTTTACATAACAACCATAATATTTATATTCCTTATATGTAAGTATAATATCATGCAAGAGCATAATGCATTAAATTATGTTATGTATATTTGTGCTGTTTATTTATCCTATATTTTTTATTACAATAAGGGCATATAAAAAATACATTTTTAAAACATTATACACTTCTAATTTTAAATACTTTTCATATGAAATATGAAAATCCTATAGTTTAATAAAGATTAATAACTTTGTAATGAAGCTAAAATTAAATACATATAATTCTAGATCCTAGCAACACTTTAAAAATCAAGAGCTATCTAAAATCCCCGGTCAAAACTAAACACCATAGATTGCGAAGTCCTCCAGTATATCCACCACCTTTTCACAGATATTCGTGACTTGAATGCGAGTTCCTACTGTATTGTATTACGAAAATACTTATTATACTCTTTGATTACGAATATAATATATTATGTTTAGATTTTTTTTTTTTTCGAACTGACTACGCTATTGACCAAGCAAGGTCTTAACAGCTTCACCGGACTACTTTTGTGTTTAGAGTTACTAAATAAGTCCTCTTTAAGCTGGTAAGCAAGTTCAGACAGTATATACTCGTAATCGCCAAATATAGAATTATGCATAATTTAAATGCAGTTCCATTCTCTTGCGGTTTTAACAACAGGTTTTACCTGTGAAATTGTTTGTGTAACTTTATGACTAAGTTAAAAAAATCGTAACCTCGATAGCGGTGTATAACTTAAAGAGAGCTACGAACAGAATTTAAAATGCAATGAAGGTGAAATCTTGATTCATATACGGTTAATTACGTGGCTAATATATTTATGTAAAAACGTGCTCTCGTAGAAATAACCTCAAAGATTAATGCCACATATCACGGAACAAGGAAATAAGATCACATATCAAGTGAGTTGCTGTGACTTCTTTATTCCGACAAGATGACGGTTTACTTCTTAGGAATTTCCAAAGGGTTTTTAAGAACAATTCAGAATTTGTGAGCCCCCTCCGAGTGACTTACAGACTATGGCGTTGTTTGGTGAAATCGAAGTTGAAGTTGAAGAATGTTCAGGTTTTCTTGCAATAAAGGACTTGTTGCTGTTAATTACGTGGCTAATATATTTATGTAAAAACGTGCTCTCGTAGAAATAACCAGAAATAACCTCAAAGATTAATGCCACATATCACGGAACAAGGAAATAAGATCACATATCAAGTGAGTTGCTGTGACTTCTTTATTCCGACAAGATGACGGTTTACTTCTTAGGAATTTCCAAAGGGTTTTAAGAACAATTCAGAATTCATTCTTCGTATTATTATTTCCCATCCAACATGTGGGCAATAACCAAACTTAATATTATATTAATGACACTAATATTACACAATGTATGGTTAAATGACGTAAATTTATCATTAAAAATATAAGACACTACATGACATAGGTACTAAGATTCTGGCAAAAAGTCCCGTTGTAATTTAAAATTTAGAGAAAGTGATTAATACCGCAAATACGAATTTTTTGGATTTTTTTTATCAAGAATATTAGGGTAACTAAAACAAGGGATTCATGCTCACGTTGCTTATATAAAAGTGACGTGTCTTTTACAAGAATATTATTGGAAAATATCATATCAATCAGACACCGAAAAAAAATCCAAGCATTTTAAAATTTATAGTTTATTACAGGGCAGTATATACCGTGGATGGTACTCGGGGTCGTAAAGGTAAGTTTTAGCATTTGACCATAATTTCATCGGATGTTAAGTGATGATTTAAACAAAGTGGTAGTCCCTTTACAGACTATCTCCTCTATTACATCATATCACGGTGTCTAGAATAACAAAGCTTGCAAATCGTGATCCCGCAACCCTGGTTCACATAGGCAATGAGCTTCCAGTGGAGTTTTTAGCTAGTAAGAGTCCGGCAGAACACTCTCGTTGTCCCCCGGCACTGGGAGAGTATCCAATGTAGGATTATTATCTCCACTATAAAAAAAAATGGTTATTTGTAAAGTCGGTTTACGAACGATAATTTTACGACATAACGAGTCGGACGCATCGGCCCATGGAGTGGAATAAAGATATATGCGTCACACGCCAAACGCCTCTCTATCTCGCTTGTTCCGCGCTCTCGCTTGCACGCTCGGCTCAGGAGGAACGTGACAATGAGTCATGCTATTTTGCGCGCGCAGCCGGTGCTCGTTGATTTATAAGACGTTATATCGTCAAAAAACCGTGTGGATAAGGTTTCCTTTCCCTTGCAATACCTAAGTGTGAACGCATTTTATGAATGTCCCCCAAAATGCCTTAGGAGGTCACTTGTCGTGCATAATTATAGGCATATCTCACAATACGAAGAGTTCAAATTACTGGAAGGCTGACATCATTAGTTATGGGGGATCGATAAACTTCGAGACGTGCTATTTTTAGATTCCTTTTGTTTGCTCACAATAAATAAAGCGATAGTGTGTCGTTGTGTGTGTGCCTTTTTTCGCGCCTTGATGACTCATCTATTGTTTATTTGTAACAAAGAGTTTTTGTATAGAATGTAAGACTACTTCCATATCTGCGTGTATCACTTGTCTATCGTCGCAATAAATGCAGGCGTGGGAAGACGTTATCACTATGCGTTACAAACTAACAGACTGTGTGATGACAGACGCAGCATGATAATAGCGCCTGCGGTTTTTACTAGTGTTGGTTAATATATGTTACCAATTATTATAATGTTAACTTCAGAAATAATTTTTTTTCGTTATCATTATTATTTATATTACATAGTATAAAACAAAGTCCCCTACCGCGTCTGTCTGTCTGTCTGTTCGCGATAAACTCAAAAACTAATGAACGGATTTTCAAGCGGTTTTCACCAGACGATAAAGTGATTCATAAATAACGTTTTGGTATATAATTTGTCAATGTTTTTTTATAATCAGTGCGGGACAACGTCTGCCGGGCCCGCGTGTAATTATATAAACCAGAAGCTCCCAGACTTTTCTCTCGTAGACCTCTTTCAAAATTGAGCTGGTTTCGTTGGACCCCTTGCAGCTACATTTCTACCCTATATTCCTAAAACACTACAAAAAATGTAAAGATTAGATCTAACTATGGAAATTTGCGTTCAGGCTGAGTTCCAACCACGAATTAATTGGTAAAATAAAGAGAATTGAAAAACCTTATCTAGAATCTATAGAGAATAAAACAAGAATAAATAGTTCCGAGTATATTCTGCATAGATATCACTTTTTGAAGTTTGTAAACTAAATGATATTTTCTTTGCTTTGTAAATGGAAACAAATGAGATACTGTGATTGGTTGAATATAATTATTTGTCAAATTAGTAAACGAAAACAAATGAAATTAAAATGTATTCCATTGGAATATTTGTTTTGTTTGGTTATTGTGCACAAGTGAAGTGGATCGGAAATATTACCATGGAGCATCGTCTATTCGTCACGTCGTAATATTCGTCTAATAGGACAGGCGAAGGAATTAATGCTGCCAATTCTGAAGTTGTCGATATAGGTAGTTCTTATGTATCGTTAGCCAGTTTTCTTCAATGTCCAACTTAATGTAAAGGCATAATGTAAAGCGCCAAATCTTCTATACGATATTTGGTACATTTTTTATCTTCTTAATCTTCGAGTAATCATAAAAGAAAATTGTTCAAACATCTCCAAGCGTGGAGTTGATAAAATAGGTTTAAAATTATCAGGACAAGTTGGAGATCGATATTCAGGTCGTTCGATTATTTCAATATTCCAACAAGACGGTGGCTCCCTTGTTAAAACTTTCCAGGGAATGTTTTGTGACATCTCAGAATTCATGCTCCATCGAAGATCAACAATAACTCGATAAGGGTCACGTACAAAATCGAAGATAAAAGCTGTTCGCGTAAATATATACTTATGTGTAGCTATTTGTTTACTAAGGGAGAAAAAACGATTTTAAACAGTTTTAAGTTCAACCTAATTACAACCATGACACCTTGTCATAAAGTCACAAATGTTCAAAATATTATCTAATACTTACGATAAAACGAGCAAAGCAATAAATTACTCCCTTCACAAATGAAAAGACAACATAAACAACATTTAGTGTGAATTCAACCTTAACACGCAATGAATAAAGTACTTTTTCCCGTTATTGTGCGTGGTTGAAGAGCCTTGTCCAAACATTTGTACCACAGGTATAACATCGGTAATTTTGTTCAAAATTTGATATTATTTGTTAGTTTAAAGCTTAAAATATAACTCTTATTAAACATGTATTTAGCGAAAGTAAGATACTCCGGCCGTTAAATTACTTTTTTGGGTATTATTTTTGCATCTTTTGAATACACTGCGGCATATGAAACGTGCTTACAATGATTGTGTTTCAAACAAACAAAACAAAATAAAAGCTCACATTCCAAGTGAGCTGTAATTTACCGAGACGTATTTATTTTTCGCGCCGACCCTTTATCTAATTGTTGATCGAAGTCCGCGGTATTATTTTCCATTCGCTTCACTTATGCACAATAAACGAACTATATTACATAAAACACCACCAATTTTACACAATATAGAGTCAAGTAACACAAGATTATGAATAAAATATAAAATCCACTACATGACAGACTAAAATCCCGCCAAAAACTCAGACCATAGAGAGAAAAAACCTTGTCAATAGTTATAAATTTAAAAAGAATATCGGCTGAGAAATAGGAGGGAGATGTTGTAACGTAACCGTTTCCCCACTGTCTATTTATATACAGATTAATCATGTTAGGTGTTGTATTAAATAATAAACAAATTAATCAACCGATACTAAAGTCATTTATCTCTTAGTTAAGTAGGTTAAATGTACATTGTTAAAGTCATTAAACAGAAATAAAGATAATAAACGATGGCCAGTTTTACATTCATGTAATCTATATCTTATATACTTACTTTTTTTTTTATGTCATAGGTGGCAAACCAACAGGTGGGTCACCTGCTGATAAGTGATCACCACCGTCCATGGACACTAACAACACCAGAGGAGTCGCAAGTGCGTTGCCATCTCTTGGAGGGAAGGGTTAGGGGAGGGAAAGGGAGAGGAGAGAGGAGAGGGGGGGAGGTGGGTCTCCGGCGCTCTCACTGACCGAACGAAACGCAACAATGCAATCACTGTTACTTCACGTCGGTTTTCTATGAGAGGGTGGTACTACCCCGGGCGAGCCGGATCGTCCCGTTGTTACGCACGCGAGGACGTCCCGTACCGGAGCTCCGCGTTTTTATATTCGCTACGTCCTGTGCAACAATGCGCCCAAACAGAAATGTCACTTCGTCAAGAAGCAAAAAAGGTCCTTTTCAGGACCAACCAGATCTCCCCTCGTCGTCAAGACATCCAACAACCACAAGCAAGCCTACGGACACCGAACTCCAACAACCACAGATCGCCGCTACGCCTACTGGACTCCGCACTACGATGCCTGCTCCCTGGTCGTCTTCCGACCCGCGACAGAGGCCGTCCGACGGGTCGTCAACTCAGACAGATGAGTACGAGAGTGATATTCTCACTCTCGCCCAGCTAATGGTAGCTGGGGCACTGTCTGAGGGGATGGCACGTTGGATGGCGCTGTACATGCGCGTTGTTGAAGCCGCGACCCAGGGCAAACCGCCTTCCGCGATCGACGCGGCGGCGCTCGAATGCGCCGCCCGCGGAAAACTCGCGATACCCGCGATCCCCGACGTACCGTCAAGCCCGCTCGGTCGAGCGCTGCGACGCAAGCGCAGCGAACCCGACGCTGGGCACGCCGCGAATCGCGCAGCATTGCCGCCCGAAGAGGAAACTCAACCAACAAAGAAGCCCTGTATCAAGAAACCCGCGCCGCCGATAACAACGCCGCGCGTGATTTCCGAACTCCCAGCGACGCGGGTGGCCGCACCCACCCCCGCGCCCGCTCCGTCGCGTGAGGCTGCCCGCGAGCAGCCTTCGTACGCTACCATCGCAGCGCCGCCTACCGGAGCCGATAGACAACTCGACGTAAATAAACAGAGGAACCCTAAAAAGGCTATACCTTGCGCCAGTGCTGCCACAAAGACAACTGAGTATAGCGGGACAACCACGCAACCGGACACGGACACAGAGAAAGGTCCTCGATACCCTCCGATCGTCGTGGAGAGGCTGCCCAACTGGGTTCAGCACTTCTCGGCGATAGCTGACACACTCGGACATCTCCCGAACGCACGCCCGTACGCTTCGCAGCGTGCGAGAAGAAAGTATCCGAAAATCCCGGGCGAGCCAACCCATTCATGCTGAAACCAATAATAGTGTCAGCGTGGCTCTACCACCATTAAAAAGATAAATTAAAAATAATAAGAATGTAAATCTAACGTGTCTATACTTTTTAGATTAGATTAGATTTTTAGAATAAGTAATAAAATACATTGCAATCAATTTTAGAAATGTTTATCTGTTTCTCTGTCTGTTTGTTTGTTTGAAAACGTATCTAAAGTACTGGTTTCACGATAAACCATGACAAAAACATAAAGCATACCTTCGAGTAAGATTTAGTTTTTGTTTCATTAAAATTGGTTCACTCTATTAAAAGTTATTGTAATTTTAATGATGACGCGACTTAAGTACGAGAGAAAAGTAGATAGTTTATTAGACCTAATAATACATTCAGATGACTTTATTAGTCACTGTATTGTACATCAGGTTCCACGCGGAAGAAGTCGCGGGCACAGCTAGTGTAATGAATAAAACGTGGAATGGACTATGCGGTTACTTTTTATTTGTTTTGTATAAGAAATCACATAGAGTTGATTTTATAGACAAAAATATTTGCCACGAGAAATATTGTTGATAATTTTTATATTAATTTTTTATACACAAAGTGAGAAAAGAAAAGATTGTCCTCATGGAAAATAAGCCAAAGAGCACACTACATAAAAAAAAAATCTGTATCTATCTTTACTGACTGACTGACTGACTACTGACTGACGTGACTGAACTCCTCCTAAACGGTTGAACAGATTTTAATCATTTTTTTGTTAGCGTTGACTGAAGTGGATTCAATATTGGCTTACATTGGGCACGGTAGGTGGCGTCACGTATGAATTTTAGAATTTTTTTGAAGTGAAAAGTTCTTTAGGCGCTTTGTGCGTTATTTTTGGCAGGAGATAAATCTATAATTTTCCGTCATGACATGCTACGTAAGCTAGCGCTGGCGTATGCTTCCGTTAGGCTAGCGACACGTAATGTACATGTAATATTAATATTTTGTAGCTCATCATACGTTTGACTGATTAATATAGTCTATGAAAATGTATATAATTATCGCTCCGAGTGCCAATAGATATGAAAATCAAGCAAACCCTAATAATTACAATAAATAAAATACTGAAATTTAAATATTTTCATTCACACTATCTTAAACAAAATTAGCGTTTAGTGTATAAATAAAGGAAAAACTAAAATATTTTGTAATTTCGGTCTAATTTTCTAGATACATCAACTATATAGATAACTTTGTAATCCTATATAAATGTATAGGATTACAAAGTTTCATTTGCAATTTAAGAATTAGTGTACCTGTATGTGTGTATAATATAATGAAATAATAAGTGTGGATACGTTGTTTGTATTCGAGTAGTAAAAGGTAACGGATAAGGAAATAACTGAATTATTAAATTAACCAAATTAAATAAAAAATATTGATATTCGCGCTACCTAATAATATATTTGAAGTCAATGCCAACCTAAATTCATATTATCTACATACAAGGTTTGGGTTCACTCTCGTGTCCCATGATGTATATCTGTATAGTATACATATTTTATTATCTGCAACAAATTTGAAATGTAGGTTGGCATCGACTTCAAATATATTATTAGGTAGCGTAAAAATCAATATTTTTTACTAGCAGCGAAACCCGGCGTTGCTCGGGTTAAATACATCGCATGTTTAATGGTATAAGAAATATTTAATGATCCGTTTTCTAAAGTAGATAGATATTATAGATTTCTATCTTAGATAATAAGACATTTATTCGACCATTTAACATACGATGTAAAGTGTATCTAATTAATTAACTAATTATACAAACCAAATAAATATAAGTTGAAATAAGAAGCACTTTAATAAATAGTAAATTTATATTTTATTTACACAATTATTTACATATTATATTATACATTATATAT
>MU159051.1:33600-76152 GCA_015888305.1 Antheraea pernyi | reverse complement strand
TATATATATAAGAGATTTCCTCGTATATAGTAACTCATCACAAGATTTCCGAAACTATACGTCATACATACACAAATACATATCTAATGTGCACGTTACATGTTACAGTAGGTGGCGCGCCTGTCGTACTTACAGATATAGTGTTGGGTACTGTGGGGTACGGCTGCTGTAGACATGCTGTTTTTAATACAAAAACGGGCAGTTCGAGCAATATATAATATGGGACCTCGCGAATCATTAAAAACGAAATTCCAGGTATTCGGTATCTTAACTCTGACCTTCCAATACGTTCTTGATAATTTAATGTATGTTCGTAAAAACTTTGGAAACCTGAATTTAGTAAAAGATCGGCATAATCTAAATACTAAACACTGTAATAAACTGGTGGTCCCATGTTTCAGACTTAGCAAAACCAGTAACAGTGTTAGGTCCTACAATAAAGTCCCAAAGCATGTTACCGATATGGCGAAAAAGCCCGTCATAGTGATTCGCTTCTGCGAGTCGCATTTCGGGATCAGCCTGTGCATATCCAGCTTTTTCGCAGGCCGGCATGACAGCGGCGATCGGCGATGGATAATGTGTCACTCGGTGGTCGCCGTTGTTTTTGGATTGTACTGTGCTTAAGCTTATGTGCCATCAGGCACAGTGCAGTCATTTTGTCGTGCTACTATAAAAAAAAAGATTTGCCGGACTGTAAATTTAAGCGCCACGTCAAACGGGTTTTAGTTTCAAAAGGATATTATAGAGTGGATCATTACGTGAACGATAGTGATGTCTGGAATTGATTCCTCTCTGTGCATCCACTATAAGCTATTGTATGATGTATTGGAAATATATGTTAAAAAAATGTACCCGATCGAGTTTCTTGCCGGTTCTTCTCGATGACTGGGTTGGATTCCGAACGGGTGGTAGTCTTTGACGTTCATAAGTACCTTATTAGGGCCTAAACTGAATAAAGTATTTTCACTTGATTTGATCTGAGTGTTAAAAAAGCACTTCTGTAATTGTACATCTTCTCATAATTTTACATTTCTTTTATAGAGTTTATAAAAACGCGTGCGAAGCCGCGGGTAACAGCTAGTATTACATATAACAAACACATATACATATTGCATATTATTATATTATGTATTTAAACTTTTTATTTTATTTACATTTTTTATCTATTTCTTTTAGTATTAACAAGGCGCTGTCGAAGCGCTTAAGACGTATTTACAGCGTTTTTAGTTATAATATCATTTTTAACAATACGTTTAACAGTACAGAATATAGCTGTTTAATGCAGAGTCTCGTACCATTAGACAGTTTTGGCGAGTTCATATTTCGTAATAAAATAATTGATGAATTAAATTTCTAGTACCAAAACACTCTAGAGTATTCAAATAGTTCGGTTGTTTTTGTTTCTCGAAATTACGTGAATTTGTTTAATTTCTGTTAATTCGTACTTTCAATGATCTTCACTGGAATGAGAACACGATAAAACTGACAAAAATTCACTGGATTTCGGTTTACATATCGTCAAATATCGAAATTTCTAGTACCAGAACACTCTAGAATATTCAAATAGTTTTGTTGTTTAATTACTGTTCACTCGTACTTTGAATGATCTTCTAGTTGTAGGCATTTTAAAAATTTCTAAATCATTCCAGAAAATTTTAAAACGGCTTAGATTATTTTGTATAGATTTGAACAGTTACACTCATTTTGGAACTTTGCAGATCATTTCAGAAAATTTTCGAACGTCCTAGAAAATTTCGGATCGATTTTAACAGTTGCAGATCTTTAGAACTTTCTAGATCTTTCCAGAAGCTTTCTATAACATTATAGATCGATTACAACAATTGAAACCATTTTAGAACTTTCTAGATCATTTCAGAAGTTTTTAAAATTTTCTAGATCATTTCGGATCAATTTTATCGATTGCACACATTTTGGAACTTTCCAGATCATTCTAGAAGCATTCTGAAATATTCTAGATCGATTACAATAATTGCACGGCTTGTTGAAACTTTCTAGATCACTCCAGAAAGTTTTAGAACTTTCTACATTGATTTCATCAGTTGCAGACATTCTTGAACTTTCTAATCCATTCTCGAGATTTCAGAATTTTACATTAGTTAGAGAAGGACAGGTATATATTATTCCACATTTTCACCACCCACAACCGCCCACTTCCACCCACCCCGACCAAACTCCCTTATGCATATCAAGAGACCAAGGGGTAGGTAGTCCGGTGAAGCTGTGAAGACCCTACTTGGTCAATAGCGTAGTCAGTTCGAGAAAAAAAAAAACCAAGGGGTATTTGCCATCCCAACGGAAAGTTGATCGAAGTTGCGGATGATAGAGAAAACCGTGGTCACACGTACGAACATTAGCATTTTATATAATATATATTTAGATTTAATTTGGTTAATTTAATTAATGCCTTATTCGTTTTTCCCATCGAAGGCGTTTTTATTTTGTTTTTTTTTTTTCCATTTTTTAAATAAATGATAAAGCATATCTTCGAGTAACAATTAATCTTTGTTTCATTAAAATCGGTTTAGTGTATCAAAAGTTATAGTAATGTTAATGATGACGGAAGAAGTCGCGAGCACAGCTAGTGTAATGAATAAAGCGTAGAATATGCTATTCGGTTTCATTTTATTTGTTTTGTCTAACAAGTCACTTAGAATTGATTTTAAAGAAAAAAATATTTGCCACGAAAAATATTTTTGATAATTTTTATACTAATTTTTAATACACAAAGTAAGCGAAGAAAAGAAATGGTTGTCCTCGTGGAAAATAAGTCAAAAGGATGTCACAACTTTTTACGGTAAAACGAAACTTGTAAAACAATTCGTTTGTTTTACAAGTTTCGTTTTTGATGGCATCACATTTCTTTTTGTAGATAATCCTACTTTTTTCCTTATACGTTACCTTTTACTTCTTGAATATAAACAACGTATCTACACCTATTATTCCATTATATTATACATACAGGTACACTGATTCATTAACTGCAAATTTAACTTCGTAACCCTATACATTTATATGGGATTACAAAATTATTTATGTAGTTACAAGTTTTGTTTTTGATGGCCTGGTCACTTACATATTAATAAAACAATCTCGATACAGTCGTAAGGACCGCCGACAGAAAACTCAAAGCAATAGAATAACCGTGTACTTTTTTGAATTTTTAAACCAATTATAGTCTGTATTTCATAATTTGTAAATTGCAGTTATTAATATTAGACTGGTTTTCAGATCTATTGGCACTCAGATTGATTAAATATGAATTTTTATACAGTTAATTACTCTTAATTAATAGAAAATATGAGCTGCACAATTTCAATACAAAATATCAATATTACATACACACAGGTCGCTATACTAATTGCCTAGTATGACGCAAGCGCAATACGTAACGAGCATATTGAGGTGATCGGTGACGCGGACCCATAAGTTTTTCTCCTACAAAATATTTTTAAAACTTAATTCAATTTAATATTGTAGTGGCGTTGAACATTTAATGGTCATTAAAATTGCTTTGTTCTAAATAGCATTTCAGTAAATATTACTGTGCCCTTGGAATGTATGTACAAAATCAGGGACTAATAAAATCATTTGAATGCATCAAGTCGATTTACTTATTTACTTTTCTATCGTACTAAAGTCGCGTCGTCATTAAAATATCTATACAAAAACTCTTTGTTACAAATAAACAATAGATGAGTCATCAAGGCGCGAAAAAAGGCACACACACAACGACACACTATCGCTTTATTTATTGTGAGCAAACAAAAGGAATCTAAAAATAGCACGTCTCGAAGTTTATCGATCCCCCATAACTAATGATGTCAGCCTTCCAGTAATTTGAACTCTTCGTATTGTGAGATATGCCTATAATTATGCACGACAAGTGACCTCCTAAGGCATTTTGGGGGACATTCATAAAATGCGTTCACACTTAGGTATTGCAAGGGAAAGGAAACCTTATCCACACGGTTTTTTGACGATATAACGTCTTATAAATCAACGAGCACCGGCTGCGCGCGCAAAATAGCATGACTCATTGTCACGTTCCTCCTGAGCCGAGCGTGCAAGCGAGAGCGCGGAACAAGCGAGATAGAGAGGCGTTTGGCGTGTGACGCATATATCTTTATTCCACTCCATGGGCCGATGCGTCCGACTCGTTATGTCGTAAAATTATCGTTCGTAAACCAACTTTACAAATAACCATTTTTTTTATAGTGGAGATAATCCTACATTGGATACTCTCCCAGTGCCGGGGGACAACGAGAGTGTTCTGCCGGACTCTTACTAGGTAAAACCTCCACTGGAAGCTCAGTGCCTATGTGAACCAGGGTTGCGGGATCACGATATGCAAGCTTTGTTATTCTAGACACCGTGAGGAGATTGTCTGTAAAGGGACTACCACCTTGTTTGAATCATCACTGTCTTATATTTTTAATGATAAATTTACGTCATTTAACCATACATTGTATAATATTAGTGTGACGTAAATTTATCATTAAAAATATAAGACAGTGATGATTCAAACAAGGTGGTAGTCCCTTTACAGACAATCTCCTCACGGTGTCTAGAATAACAAAGCTTGCATATCGTGATCCCGCAACCCTGGTTCACATAGGCACTGAGCTTCCAGTGGAGGTTTTACCTAGTAAGAGTCCGGCAGAACACTCTCGTTGTCCCCCGGCACTGGGAGAGTATCCAATGTAGGATTATCTCCACTATAAAAAAAATGGTTATTTGTAAAGTTGGTTTACGAACGATAATTTTACGACATAACGAGTCGGACGCATCGGCCCATGGAGTGGAATAAAGATATATGCGTCACACGCCAAACGCCTCTCTATCTCGCTTGTTCCGCGCTCTCGCTTGCACGCTCGGCTCAGGAGGAACGTGACAATGAGTCATGCTATTTTGCGCGCGCAGCCGGTGCTCGTTGATTTATAAGACGTTATATCGTCAAAAAACCGTGTGGATAAGGTTTCCTTTCCCTTGCAATACCTAAGTGTGAACGCATTTTATGAATGTCCCCCAAAATGCCTTAGGAGGTCACTTGTCGTGCATAATTATAGGCATATCTCACAATACGAAGAGTTCAAATTACTGGAAGGCTGACATCATTAGTTATGGGGGATCGATAAACTTCGAGACGTGCTATTTTTAGATTCCTTTTGTTTGCTCACAATAAATAAAGCGATAGTGTGTCGTTGTGTGTGTGCCTTTTTTCGCGCCTTGATGACTCATCTATTGTTTATTTGTAACAAAGAGTTTTTGTATAGATTATAAGACTACTTCCATATCTGCGTGTATCACTTGCCTATCGTCGCAATAAATGCAGGTGGGAAGACCTTATAACTATGCGTTACAAACCATCATACTGTGTGATAACAGACGCAGCATGATAATAGCGCCTGCGGTTTTTACTAGTGTTGGTTATATAGAAATAATTTTTTTCGTTATAATTATATAAACCAGAGGCGCCTAGACTGTTTCTCATAGACCACTTTCAAAATTGAGCTGGTTTTGGTGGAACCTTTTACAGACACATTTCTACCCTATTCCTAAAACTCTACAAAAAAACATGAAGATTAGATCTAACTAACAATTAATAGTTAAAAAAAGAATTGAAGAACCTTATCTAGACGAGAATAAGACAAGATTTTTTTTTAATTTGTGTCACGGCAAAATGACTCCACTATGCCCGATGGTAAGCACAGTACAATCCAAAAACAATGGCGACCAAGGTGTGACACAATATCCATCGCTGGTCGCCGCTGTCATGCCGGCCTGAGAAAAGCTGGGTATGCACAGGCTGATCGCGAAAAGCGACCCGCAGAAGTGAATCATTATGACGGGCTTCTTCGCCATATGCATGGTGGTTGCGACCCAGTCAGGCTTTAAAACCCTACCCCCCCGCTTTCGCCATTGCCTCGTTCGTTGCTCAGCAGGGTGCACCACGTGCAGGTGAGGTTGGCTTGGGTGTCTCAAGTCTTATGATGTTATTCGACACCCCTTACACCCCACAATAATAATAAATAATTCGAGTATATTCTGCGCAGATATCACTTTTTATTTTCTTGATTTTCTTTGCTTTTTAAATGTAAACAAATGAGATACTGTGATTGGTTGAATGTAATTATTTGTCAACGAAAACGTAAACGAAAACAAACGAAATTAAAATGTATTTCATTGGAATACTTATTTTGTTTGGTTATTGTGCACACGTGAAGTGGATCGGAAATAATACTACGGAGGATGGATTCTGACATGCCACAAAAACTCCGAGGAAAGTTCTAACATGATGGCCACCATCTTGTTAGTTCATTGAAATTGTATCAAGAAACTTGTAATATCAATACTCACTTGACAATGGCAGTAATAGTCTACTATTAGACTGGTTGCCAAATATGGAATGGAAGAAGAACTTGTAATACCATTAACTACTCGATAATGGCAGTAATAACCTAAAAGATTGGTTGCCAAAATTAAAGTTGAAAAAAAAACACTAAAGCTTGTCAATAGCTACAAATTAAAAAGAATATCGGCTGAGAAACAGAGTAGGGAGATGTTGTAACCGTTTCCCCACTGCCTATTTATATATAGATTAATCATGTTATGTGATGTTTTAAATAATAAACAAATTAATCAACCGATATTAAAGTCATTTATGTCTTAGTTAAAAGTAGGTTAAATGTACATTGTTAAAGTCATTAAACAAAAATAAAGATAATAAACGATGACCAGTTTTACATGTATGTAATCTATAACTTCTATAGAGATAATAAGAATGTAAATCTAAAGTAAACGTATGTACTGTTTAAATTTTTGTAAAAAAAATGTGTTCAGGAATAATTAATAAAATATATTGCGATCAATTTTAGAAATGTCTATCTGTTTGTTTGTACACTTTTTTTTTTGCGTACTGACTACGTTATTGACCAAGCGAGGTCTTAACAGCTTCACCGGACTACTAAGGCGAGCGCTTAAGGCACTCAGCCGATTTTATTTTGACAACTAGCTCAAGGGTGCGCGGCACACCTCGGCTTTGACTGTTGTCTGATACATGCAATTCGCAACCTATCTGACCTAACCTAAGCTAAGCTAACTATTCATACATATATTAGTTGTTGAAACATATATGTTTACCAAGCATACATACCTCAACAACAGTTTGATAAGGGAAAAAAAATAAAACCCTTCCACTTGCATGTGTAAGCGTGTATGCGTGCACGTGTGTGGAGGTGATATGTGTAATGTTGTCGCAGTGATGTAAGATTTTGTGTCACTGTATCGCGCGAGCAGCGTACTCAAGGGCTCCACGCCGAGGGAACGGACCTAGGCTTGAGCTGCTGCCGAGGGGGGCCTAGTGTGGTGTGCGGGAGCGAAATTTACCCCCAGACCACGGCGGCGTGACCTGTGGTTACGCAGGCGTGGGCGTGAGCACGCTCTGTTTAGAGAGACAGGCTGGTACTGATCGTTTATTTGTACACGCGTCACTGCTAAAGTACTGGTTTCATGATAAATATAAATAAATGATAAAGCATATCTTCGAGTAACAATTAATCTTTGTTTCATTAAAATCGGTTTAGTGTATCAAAAGTTATAGTAATGTTAATGATGACGGAAGAAGTCGCGAGCACAGCTAGTGTAATGAATAAAGCGTAGAATATGCTATTCGGTTTCATTTTATTTGTTTTGTCTAACAAGTCACTTAGAATTGATTTTAAAGAAAAAAATATTTGCCACGAAAAATATTTTTGATAATTTTTATACTAATTTTTAATACACAAAGTAAGCGAAGAAAAGAAATGGTTGTCCTCGTGGAAAATAAGTCAAAAGGATGTCACAACTTTTTACGGTAAAACGAAACTTGTAAAACAATTCGTTTGTTTTACAAGTTTCGTTTTTGATGGCATCACATTTCTTTTTGTAGATAATCCTACTTTTTTCCTTATACGTTACCTTTTACTTCTTGAATATAAACAACGTATCTACACCTATTATTCCATTATATTATACATACAGGTACACTGATTCATTAACTGCAAATTTAACTTCGTAACCCTATACATTTATATGGGATTACAAAATTATTTATGTAGTTACAAGTTTTGTTTTTGATGGCCTGGTCACTTACATATTAATAAAACAATCTCGATACAGTCGTAAGGACCGCCGACAGAAAACTCAAAGCAATAGAATAACCGTGTACTTTTTTGAATTTTTAAACCAATTATAGTCTGTATTTCATAATTTGTAAATTGCAGTTATTAATATTAGACTGGTTTTCAGATCTATTGGCACTCAGATTGATTAAATATGAATTTTTATACAGTTAATTACTCTTAATTAATAGAAAATATGAGCTGCACAATTTCAATATAAAATATCAATATTACATACACACAGGTATACACTAGTTGCCTATTATGACGCAAGCGCAATACGTAACGAGCATATTGAGGTGATCGGTGACGCGGACCCATAAGTTTTTCTCCTACAAAATATTTTTAAAACTTAATTCAATTTAATATTGTAGTGGCGTTGAGCATTTAATGGTCATTAAAATTGCTTTGTTCTAAATAGCATTTCAGTAAATATTACTGTGCCCTTGGAATGTATGTACAAAATCAGGGACTAATAAAATCATTTGAATGCATCAAGTCGATTTACTTATTTACTTTTCTATCGTACTAAAGTCGCGTCGTCATTAAAATTACAATAACTCGAAGATATGGATATTTACTTTTTTTTCCGAACTAACTACGCTATTGACCATACAATAAACGCTGAACTAAGTTGTCTATAACTCTCTCCGTTCGCTCCTATAGCTATACCAGTCATTAGAGTCCATATTCCAAAAGGCGATATAACGACGTGCCCTCCAGTTTGCGATTGCGTGTGGTATAAAAGTTCTATACTAAAATTCCTTGGACGTTCGTTAAAATCAACAGCACAATAACACGTACCGAACGAAAACAATAAAAACAGTGCGGAAATCATATTGACTCGACCGCGTCTCTCGACGTACTGAATAATTACGATGTGAAACGGGAATATGACTAATTTATAGATATTTATATGTATTTGATTATTAAGGTGAAATGACGCGTATATACAAAGCGATAAGGACTCTAATATGTTATTGGATTATAAACGGATTGTAACGAGTTTGTGGTCAAGGAGTAACAATAATAGAACCGGTATTTTTTGTTTAGTAAATTTGTGGTAGACGACATTTTGCCTCTTCCATTGTTATAGTAGAATATTTGTATCAATAATACTATTACGTTACATTTAAAGGGGAAGACCGGTTTCGTATTTACACATATCTATGTGTACATACAACTAACGTAGTTTGTACCTATAGATATAAAATACATAGCTTTCCTTTCATTAATTTTGTTTTACACTTTTCAAGCGCCATCTTGCTCACGGATGTATACAAAGAAAATGATACCAAATTTCTATTTATGATCACGCAATGAATTAAAATGAAAACTGAATAACTGAAAGTCAATCATTCAATTCTATCAATGTATATTTTTTACATACATATCTACATATACATATCTTTAATTTCTTTATTTTTATATAAAATCAATGTTTATATGTTTGTCTTCTATACATGCCGAAACTACTGAACACGAAATTTTCACTGGCAGATGGCTTACAATATAAAAAGTAATTTAAGCACTTTTAATTTATACTAGCTGTTAACCGTGGCTTCGCCCGTAGTGCTATCTCCATAACGGTTTGACCGATGTTCACGCAACTTTCATTGACAGATAGCTGACCTTATAAAAAGTAATTTAGGTAATTTTATTTTATACTAGCTGTTAACCGTAGCTTCACCCACATTGATATCTGTAAAACAGTTTGACTGATTTTTACGGAACTATCACCGACAGATAGCGGACATTATAAAAAGTAATTTAGTCTATTTTAATTTAGACTTAACTATTAACCGTGGCTTCGCCCGCAGAGTGCGTTTGACCAATTTTCACGGAACTTTCACTGACAGATAGCTGACGGTATAAAAAGTAATTGAGGTTATTCTATTTTAGACTTAACTTTATTGTTAACAGCGACTTTGTCTGCATCTAATTTAGCTAAATTTCAACTCATTCTTTATTTTTAATTAGATAAATAATTATCAGCTTATTGTTTACAATTGAACATCATCTGACTGCAGAACGTTCGACACACGACCGCCGGAATTTTCTATATAAGTGTTCGCGATACGCGCTGAATTCGGATCGTTGAAATCTAAAATTTTAATCGTAGCACCGAAATCCTTTTGCAGCGTATTCCTAAAGTCTTGATAAATGGTGAAGTCATTGTCGAGGAACACGAAATTTTTACTAGACAGCGACACCGTGTTCATTGTCGAATCCAGAACGACACTGGTGAGTTTCTTGTAACCATCTATGAGCGTGTTTTGTTTCTTTGGAAGTATAAACGCTGAACTAAGTTGTCTATAACTCTCTCCGTTCGCTCCTATAGCTATACCAGTCATTAGAGTCCATATTCCAAAAGGCGATATAACGACGTGCCCTCCAGTTTGCGATTGCGTGTGGTATAAAAGTTCTATACTAAAATTCCTTGGACGTTCGTTAAAATCAACAGCACAATAACACGTACCGAACGAAAACAATAAAAACAGTGCGGAAATCATATCGACTCGACCGCGTCTCTCGACGTACTGAATAATTACGATGTGAAACGGGAATATGACTAATTTATACATATTTATATGTATTTGGTTATTAAGGTGAAATGACGCGTATATACAAAGCGATAAGGACTCTAATATGTTATTGGATTATAAACGGATTGTAACGAGTTTGTGGTCAAGGAGTAACAATAATAGAACCGGTATTTTTTGTTTAGTAAATTTGTGGTAGACGACATTTTGCCTCTTCCATTGTTATAGTAGAATATTTGTATCAATAATACTATTACGTTACATTTAAAGGGGAAGACCGGTTTCGTATTTACACATATCTATGTGTACATACAACTAACGTAGTTTGTACCTATAGATATAAAATACATAGCTTTCCTTTCATTAATTTTGTTTTACACTTTACTAGCGCCATCTTGTTTCTCACGGATGTATACAAAGGAAATGATACCAAATTTCTATTTATGATCACGCAATGAATTAAAATGAAAAGTGAACAACTGAAAGTCAATCATTCAATTCTATCAATGTATACATATCTTTATCTATACTAACGATATACTATTAGTATTCATATATCTAATGTACACGTTACATGTTACAGTAGATGGCGTTCGTATCGTAGTTACAAATGTTTTTGAAAAAGCGTTTCTGTAATGTACACACCCACTTACAATTTTACATTTCTTTAATAAATTTTTAAAAAGCGCGTGCGGAGCCGCTGTTAACAGCTAGTTTTTATATAAAATCAATGTTTATATGTTTGTCCTCTATGCATGCCGAAACTACTGAACACGAAATTTTAACTAGCAGATGGCTTACAATATAAAAAGTAATTTAAGTACTTTTAATTTATACTAGCCGTTAACTGTGGCTTCGCCCGTAGTGCTATCTCCATAACGGTTTGACCGATGTTCACGCAACTTTCATTGACAGACAGCACCTTATAAAAAGTAATTTAGGTAATTTTATTTTATACTAGCTATTAACCGTAGCTTCACCCACATTGCTATCTGTAAAACAGTTTGACTGATTTTTACGGAACTATCACCGACAGATAGCGGACATTATAAAGAGTAAATTAGTCTATTTTAATTTAGACTAACTGTTAACCTTGACCAATTTTCACGGAACTTTCACTGACAGATAGCTGACGGTATAAAAAGTAATTGAGGTTATTCTATTTTAGACTTAACTTTATTGTTAACAGCGACTTTGTCTGCATCTAATTTAGCTAAATTTCAACTCATTCTTTATTTTTAATTAGATAAATAATTATCAGCTTATTGTTTACAATTTAACATTATAATTATTAATAACTTAATGATATAGAGGTTTTCCTAATAAGATCTTAGATTATAAACGTATTACCTAAAGAATTCCATTCCATTTTAAATGTAAATCTTTATAATAATATTTTAAGTTATTGTTTCATTAGTTCCTTATACAATGTAAGTGAGCACTGAGGTAGTTATATGGTGGATTAAGGTTCTAAATATGTTGCTGATGACAAACCTCAGTTGGCACACTTTTATGTACACATATATCTAATGTACATGTTACATGTTAGTTTTAGTGGTGTGCGCGTCGTACTTAAAATTGTCTTTAAAGAGCATTTCTGTAATTGTACATAGTCTCGTGTGGAGCTGTGGGTACAGCTAGTAATAAATAAAAATCAACAGTCGAATCAATGTAAGTGCATCACTTTAGATCGGCCGCAACTATTTGGATCTCTCTTTTTTGTTGTATTTCTAATTGTCAGTACATGATTTGTACAGAAGAAAATGTTTAAAATAATGCACGGAATAGTGAAAAACTAGGTTACAAAATCTCCATATAAAAGTGACATCTTCTAAAATAGCTATACCAGTCATTAGAGTCCATATTCCAAAAGGCGATATAACGACGTGCCCTCCAGTTTGCGATTGCGTGTGGTATAAAAGTTCTATACTAAAATTCCTTGGACGTTCGTTAAAATCAACAGCACAATAACACGTACCGAACGAAAACAATAAAAACAGTGCGGAAATCATATTGACTCGACCGCGTCTCTCGACGTACTGAATAATTACGATGTGAAACGGGAATATGACTAATTTATACATATTTATATGTATTTGGTTATTAAGGTGAAATGACGCGTATATACAAAGCGATAAGGACTCTAATATGTTATTGGATTATAAACGGATTGTAACGAGTTTGTGGTCAAGGAGTAACAATAATAGAACCGGTATTTTTTGTTTAGTAAATTTGTGATAGACGACATTTTGCCTCTCCCATTGTTATAGTAGAATATTTGTATCAATAATACTATTACGTTACATTTAAAGGAGAAGACCGGTTTCGTATTTACACATATCAATGTGTACATACAACTAACGTAGTTTGTACCTATAGATATAAAATACATAGCTTTCCTTTCATTAATTTTGTTTTACACTTTACTAGCGCCATCTTGTTTCTCACGGATGTATACAAAGGAAATGATACCAAATTTCTATTTATGATCACGCAATGAATTAAAATGAAAACTGAATAACTGAAACGCGAAAGGTGTATCTACAATATACGCGTAATATATTTACATGATGCAGAAAATTTCAATATATTCCAACCAAGCTAATACTGGTTAAAACTGTTGAGATGCAGTAAAATAGTGTAATTCACATCTTAAAAATGCCTATGTAAGAGTTTCCAATGGTATATGTTTATATACTAAAGAAAGACATAGTAATCGCAATATCTCTTACATATTATTAAAACAAAGTCGAGGCAGTTATAAGTTGGGGGTGTAAGGGGTGTCGAATAACATCATAAGACTTAAGACACCTAAGTCAACCTCACCAGCATGTGGTGCACCCTGCTGAATAAAGAACGAGCGGGGTGGTAGGGTTCTACAGTCTGACTGGGTCGCAACCACTATGTTTATGGCGAAAAAGCCCGTCATAGTGATTCGCTTCTGCGGGTCGCGTTTCGGGATCAATCTGTGCATATCCAGCTTTTCTCTCTTCTATTGTATCACTCGGTGGTTGCCATTGTTTTTGGATTGTACTGTGCTTACCATCAGGGATGGTAGAGTCATTTTGTCGTGTTACAATACTGTTACCTTTTTGAATTTTTAAATCAATTATAGTCAATTTCATAATTTGTAAATTGATATTCAATTAACATTAGATTGATTTTCACATCTATTGGCACTCGGAGTAATATGACATTTTTAATTATTGATTTATCAAAATTATCATGAGCTGCACAAGTTACTGCACTACACCACAGTATAACTATGAGAGGCAGTACGGAAACTACATACAAACGCTCGAAAACGGCACACTCAGGCAAAGATGCGCATCGACGAGAGGTTTTAAAAGGTATTCTATGGACAGCGCCCCGATACATTTTCCGTACTTATATGTATACTGTACTTATATGTTTCCTTATATGTATACTGTGACTACACGTTGCTAGTATGACGCAAGCACAATACGTCTCGAGCATGTTTAAGTCATAGGTGACGCGAAACCATAAGTTTTTCTCCTACAACATAGTTTTTGAAATCGCTCCACTCGCTTTGGAAGTTAATACTGCAATTATAAATAGGCTATTTACAACGCCATTCTTGTCAATATACTATAAAACTTGATTTAATTTAATGTTTTAGTGGCGTTGAGTATTTAATGGTCATTAAAATTGTTTTGTTCTAAATAGCATTTCAGCATTAATATTAAACTGCTAAATAATTTAATATCCCGAACTTGCGTCTGTATGCAGAACGGTCAAGGAGATCGATGGGACTGTAATATGTTAGTTTTTATTTAATATAGTTGTAATTGGATATAATTGTAAAATATATAAAACCTTTGTTGTAATAATAAACAAATAAATATATTAGACTAACTGTGCCCGCGGCTTTGTCCGCGTGGAATATAATATATAAAAACAGGGTACTAATAAAGTCACCCGAATGTATCAAGTCCATTTACTTATTTACTTTTCTCTCGTTCTAAAATCGCGTCGTCATTAAATAAGTTAGACCGGACCGATTTTAATAAAATAAGGACTAAATATTATATTCAAATATATGTTTTATGATTTCCTTGAAGAGGTTTTATCGTGGACACCATACTTTAGCAGTGACGCGTGTTCAGACAAAGAGGAAGACATTTGTAAAAATTATTCAAATGTATTTTATTAATTATTCCAAGAAATCTGCAATAACTCTTTTCACAGAAATCTAAAAAGTACAGGCACATTAGATTTACAATTTTTATTTTATGTGTAGATGAATTACATTATAGAGAAGATGAGAACACAGACTTTAAGAAAATATTGTTCGTTTTGAACTCTAAATGTCAAAAAAACTTGTTTTTGCACACAATTGATCGATAAAGATGAGTTGGAATAAGGACAACACGAATGTTTAATATTGGATTATATTTAAAAAAAAAATACTAATAAACAGTTGGTTTCGAATAGATTCCATTGAATATCACAGTCAATGTTGTTTTTTCCATTACGAAGTAAACAAACGGTCTGTTCGCATAGAATTTAGGCGTGGACATCTTATCCGACAAAATAGCTGAAGTAGACGCTGAGGCAACTGTCCCTGACTCTGTCACCTCTATCTCAGCCTTATGTATGATAGCTGAGACAAATATATTCTCCTTAGTCACCCGTTGGAAGCTCGCTAAATCTGGCTGGAATATATCATACACTCCCATATCGTTCAATGGTTTGTTAAGGACCAAGTTTGTACTTATCTGGAATCTAGGTATCTTTACGTCGATTTCTTCTAATCCGAAATTATCTACGTCAGTTTCTAATTTTTTAAATATATCCTTAAGACTGACCTCGGCAAAGTTTTTATACATATCTTGTATTTTAACATTTGCATGCGGTATTAAAATTAACATTGAGTATTTCCCATCTGTAGCATACGGCATCTCTAGTGCAAACGCTTGTAACTTTTGTATGTTTGAGAAGGGGAATTGACCTTTCTGGTACATCATGTTTACATTCCCTATCACTTTTTTGTCTTCACCATAGAACGGCTCTAAAATCGTGTCCGATTTGTTAAAAGGCGACGCCCAGAGACCTTTGAACGAAATGACGTTTGTCAAAATCATCCTAGATTCGGTGAAATCATCTGACTGCAGAACGTTCGACACACGACCGCCGGAATTTTCTATATAAGTGTTCGCGATACGCGCTGAATTCGGATCGTCGAAATCTAAAATTTTAATCGCAGCACCGAAATCCTTTTGCAGCGTATTCCTAAAGTCTTGATAAATGGTGAAATCATTGTCGAGAAACACGAAATTTTTACTAGTCAGCGACACCGTGTTCGTTGTCGAATCCAGAACGACACTTGTGAGTTTCTTGTAACCATCTATGAGCGTGTTTTGTTTCTTTGGGAGTATAAACGCTGAACTAAGTTGTCTATAACTCTCGCCGTTCGTTCCCAAAGCTATTCCAGTCATAAGCGTCCATATTCCTAGAGGCGATATGACGACATGCCCTTCAGTTTGCGATTGCGTGTGGTATAAAAGTTCTATACTAAAATTCCTTGGACGTTCGTTAAAATCAACAGCACAATAACAAGTACCGATTGATAGCAATAAAAGCACCGCGGAAATCATATCGACTCGACCACGTCTCTCGACGTACTGAATAATTACGATGCGAAACGAGAATATGACTAATTTATACATATTTATATGTATTTGGTTATTAAGGTGAAATGACGCGTATATAGAAAGCTATAAGGACTCTAATAAGTTATTGGATTATAAACGGATTGTAACGAGTTTGTGGTCAACGACTAAGAATAATAGAACTGGTATTTTTTATTTAGTAAATTTATGGCAGACGACATTTTGCCTCTTCTATTATAATACTAGAATCTTATCACTAATATTATTACGTCTAGACATTTAAAGGAGAAAACTGGTTTCATATTTACACATATATATATATAAAATACATTGCGTTCCTTTCATTAGTTTTGATTTACACTTTTCAAGCGCCATCTTGTTTCTCACGGATGTATACAAAGAAAATGATACCAAACCTCTTTTTATGATCATGCAATGAAATAAAATGAAAACTGAACACCTGAATGTCAGTCATTCAGTTTTATCAATATATATATTATACTCTGTAGATTTTTGTAAAAAAGATTGTTGCAGACATCTTGCAATATGTGATACAATACATTTCACTCATTTTTACAAATGTCTGTCTCTCTATTTTCTTTTTGCAACACCAGGGGAGTCGCAAGTGTGTTGCCAACCTGTCTTGGGGGAGAGGGGGAGTAAGGGAAGGAGAGAGAAGGTGGGCTTTCGGCGCTCTCACTGACCGAACGAAACTCATCAATGCAAGCATTGTTACTTCACGTCGGTGTTTTGTGAAAGGATGGTAGTACCGCGGACGAGCCGACCCATTCATGCTGAAACCATTAATAGCTTCAGCGTAGCTCTACCACCTTTAAAATTATCTGTTTGTATGTACAGGCATCACAGCTAAAGTATTGCGTTCATGATAAAATCTTTTCAAGAAAATCATAAAGCATATCCTCAAGTAACATTAGTTATTGTCTCATTAAAATCGGTCCTGTCTAACATAATTAGTGCACTTTTAATGACGCGACTTAAGTAGTATAGAAGTAAATGGACTTAGTACATTCTGGATAACTTTATGAATAGCTGTTTTTTTACATAAAGTTTCACGCGAACGAAGTCGGGGGCACAGCTAATATGCAATAAAATTATTAATATATCACCTTTTAACTATAAACCAAACTTTACTCAGTAATATGACTTGTTTTCAAATTACCAATTAGGCGTCGGAGATACCCACTGACGTAAATACACCGATAATATCTCTGACCATTTGTCATACAATTTAATTGGACATAAAGTTAATACTGTTCGGTATTAAAATTTTTGGAGGTGAAGGGGGAAAGAGATTTCTTCTTATTGTTGAATTATATAGTACTTTCCACGACAATTGATATTATTGATCGAGTGAGATTATGATATGAAACATTTTCTCTTGTTTTGTATATTTTGAGTTCACATTGAACAGGATTCATATCAATTTTTTTATGACATAGGAGGCAAACGTACAGGCGGGTCACCTGATGTTAAGTGATCACCACCGTCCATAGCCACTAGCAACACCAGGGGAGTCGCGAGTGCGTTGTCAGCCTATGTTTGGAGGGAAGGGGGAGAGGAGGAAAGGAGGGAAGAGGGGAGGGGCGGTGGTCCTTTGGTGCTCTCACTGACCGAACGAAACGCAACAGTGCAAGCACTGTTACTTCACGTGGGTGTTTCTGTGGGTCGGGTGGTGGTACCCCGGGCGAGCCGACCCATTCATACTGAAACCAGTAATAGCTTCAGCGTGACTCTACCACCTACATACCTCAGTTTTGTGGACTGTAAATAAATAAATGCACTTTTTCATAAGAGTAAACCAATTTTGAAACATCGAAATCATGCTATAATCATATTTCTTATCTGGCCTAAACACTTTGTGGAAGAGCTGCAACTAAAGAGTGAAGTAAGATAAAACAGCAACAACTGTAAGGTTTTCCAGAAACTTAATTATGGGTATATGCGTTAAATAGCGTAAAACTTGTTTTATTTGGACCTATATTTTGTAACATTGGTGGTGTTTTACGTAATATAGTTTGGTTATTGTGCTCGAGCGTAGTGGATGGGAAATAATCCCACGGAGTATAGATTCTAACTTGCAACAAAGACTCCCTGGAAAGTTCTAACAAGACGGCCACCATATTGTTAGAATATTGAAATGATCGCAAGAAACTTGTCCTATCGTTACCTTCTCGACAATGGCAGTAATAATCTGAAAGATTGGTTACCAAAAATAAAATAAAATAAAAAACTTGTAGGTAACAGAGCCACGCTGAAGCAGTTACTGGTTTCAGCTTGAATGGGCCGGCTCGCCCGGGGTACTATCTTCCTCTTATAGAAAACCGACGTGAAGTAACAGTGCTTGCATTGTTGCGTTTCGTTCAGTCATTGAGAGCGCCGAAGGTTCTCTTCCTTTTGCCCCTCCCCGTCTCCTCTCCCCTTCCCGCCAGACACAGACTGGCAACGCACTTGCGACTCTCCTAATGTTGCAAGTGTCTATGGACGGTTGTGATCACTTAACAGCAGGTGACCCGTCTGTTCGTTTGTCTCCTATGATATAAAATAAACTAATTTTCAAGCGAAAGAGTCCTATTTACAGATGTCGTAATTAATTTTTAAACGGGTAAGTGGTCAGTTCCGGAAAGTTTTTAGTGCGTTCTATATAGCAGTTATATTTTTCAATAGAGAGGCTTGATTGATGAGAGAAATGAAATTTATAAGAATTCGAAGCTGTGTGAAAGTTGTATCGACGGGTCACGTCATTACAAATTTCAAAAATTACGATTTTATCTCAAAAGTCGTTTAAAAGCGGTAAATATTCTTAGTAAACAGTATAACAGGATATTTTAAATGTGACTGGGTGGCCAAATTTGAAACTTTAAGGAATTGCAAAATATTCTCAATAATTTTTTCTTCACAATTCATATGTGTAGTAGGTATTGCACCTGGTAATTTTTACAAAAAAATAGCACCTGTATTATTTTACACCATTCAATAGTGATGCTAATTAGGATTAAATTCTGGAAGACGATACCATACGTCAAAGTAAACAAAAAAAAGTGCGGGCGAACATGGTACACATGTCAGAAGTGAAACTTCTTTGGCGAACTAATTTATAAGTCTTGTTTATATTTATACAAATCTAAAACTTTAGATTTCTGAGACTTGAAAAATAGATGAAAGATCTGCGTTTACTGCTAATGACGTCACTTCCGTTGCATAACTGCGTGACGTTACATCTGTAAAAAATTTACCCTCATGCGCCTAAAGAAGTTTCACTTCAAAAGAAAAAAAAAGAATAAAAAGTTTTTTTATTTATTTAATCTGCGTTTACTGCAAATGACGTCATTTCCGTTGCATACCCGCGTGACGTTACATCTGTATAAATTTTACCCTCATGCGCCTAAAGAAGTTTCACTTCAAAAACTGCGATTTGTTTTGACAACCAGTTGTCTAGTATATTATTACTGATATTGTCAAGTAGGTAATGCTATTACAAGTTCTTTGCGATCATTTCAATAACCTAACAAGATGGCGGCCATCTTGTTAGAACTTTCCAGGGAGTTTTTGTGGCGAGTCAGAACCAATGCTACGTGGTATTCTTTACGATCCACTTCACTTGGGCACAGTAACCAAATCATATTACGTAAAACACCACCAATATCACAAAATATAGAGACAAATAACACAAGATTATGAATAAAGTGCATTACATTCCAAGATCCCGCCAAAAACTACAAGTTGAATTTTAATAAAATCACTACATATTATAAAATGAAGTCCTCTGCCACATCTGTCTGTCTGTTCGCGATAAACTCAAAAACTACTGAACGGATTTTCATGTGGTTAAGGTTCGGGGTGTAAGGGGTGTCGAATAACATCATAAGACTCGACATACCCAAGCCAACCTCACCTGCACGCGGTGCACCCTGCTGAATAACGAACGAGGCAATGGCGAAAGCGGAGTGGTAGGGTTTTACAGACTGACAACCCTGTCACGCAACCACCATGTATATTTCGAAAAAGTCACAGTGATTCGCTTCTGCGGGTCGCGTTTCGGGATCAGCCTGTGCATATCCAGCTTTTCGCAGGCCGGCATGACAGCGGCGACCGGCGATGGATAGTATGTCACTCGGCGGTCGCCATTGTTTTTGGATATACTGTGCTTACCATCAGGCATAGTGCAGTCATTTTGCAGTGCTACAAAAAAAAATATATATAAAAAAAGGTATATAATTTGTCAATATTTTTTTATTACCATTATCATATCATTTATAATTAATTTCAAGGAATATCTTCAAGAACTAAAAGTACACTCTCGAGCTCGCTTTGGGTAAATTTGACTTTTTTGCAAGCGACTACTCATGCCATTGTTGCTTTGTAAAAATCTGCCTCTTTCTGTAGGGTTACGTTTCAATTTTTTTTTTTTTTCTCGTACTGACTACGCTATTGGCCTTTTTGGAGGCCTCTACAGCTTCACCGGACTACTAAGGCGAGCGCTTAAGGCACTCAGCCGATTTCATTTGGGCGTTACGTTTCAACAATGTTACTCGTCTCTTATAATAATAATAAATAAATAATAAAAAGCCCATTTATTCCAAAACCAAACATTCGTTAAATCAATACAAATGTTTTAAAAAAAAGTAATATTATTAAGTTAATATATATTGTATGTGATTATAAATTATTTGGACCCCTCTCGGGTAAAGGCCTCCTCCAGCTCCTGCCATTTATTTTTGTTTATTGCTGCGTTAGGCCAATCTGTTTCTATTTTACGGAGGTCATCTGACCATCTCGTGTTAGGTCTACCTAGTCTTCGTTTTCCAATTGGACCCATCCACATCGTAGCAACTTTAGTCCACCTTTCCGGTTGCATCCTTGCAACATGGCCTGCCCATTTCCATTTTGATCTCAAGCTATACTGTAGAGCATCGATTATTTTTGTTTTGGATCTTATGCTGCTATGCAGTATCTTGTCTTTTAGTTTTATTTTTAATATGTTTCGTTCTATTGCTCTTTGACAAGTCTTGATTTTTTGTTGTGCTTTTTGTGTATATTTCCAAGTTTGGCTACCGTATGTCATGGTTGGGAGTAAACATGTGTCAATAACTTTCTTTTTCAGATTAAGGGGGAGTTGGCTTTTTAAAATCTCTTTCATGCTCCAGAATATATTCCAGGTTTTCTTTATTCTTCTGTCGATTTCCTCTATGTTATGTGATGGGTGAAAGGATATTTTTTTACCTAAGTACACGAAGTTGTCTACATACTCTATTTCGGTATTTTCTATAAAAATCGGTGTTTCGGTATGGTTCGACATCACTTTTGTTTTTTGTAGACTAATTTCTAAACCAATTTCTTTACTAGCTGCATTTAGAGACGTTAACATAAATTGCAGGTTGCTTGCTTTCTCTGAAATGAGAACTATGTCATCTGCGAAACAGAGATGTGTCAGGTTTTGTGTTGACATGGTTATACCCCTGCCTTTCCATTGTAGGGCATTCATCGTATACTCTAGAGCTGTTATAAATAGGGTTGGCGACAGTGGATCCCCCTGCCTTACTCCTCTTTCTATTTGTATTTCCGGTCCGGTATTTTCAAGCTTAACTCTACTCGTGCAGTTTTCATAAATGTTTTTTATTATCTTTATATATGTAGAGTGGACTCTTGCTGCTTTTAGTGACTTCCAGATTGCGAAATGTTCTATGCAATCGAATGCCTTTTGATAATCGACAAATGCAAGGTAGAGTGGTTTTCTGAACTCTGTGTATTTTTCTATTAGCTGTTCTACTACTTGCAGGTGGTCAATGGTACTGAAACCTTTTCTAAATCCTGCCTGCTCCATTTTTAGGAAGTCTTCTATTTTTGGTGATATCCTAGCCTGTAGACTAGCTGAAAACAGTTTATACAAGCTAGGCATTAAGCTTATCGGGCGATAGTTTGTAATGTCCGTAGGATCGCCTTTTTTATAAATGATCGTTATGTCTGATTTTCTCCAATCGAGTGGTACTCTTTTTTCGCATATAATTTTATTGAATAGAATCGTTAGGGGTGTGAGTATATATGGACAACTATCTTTTAATAGATCGTTTGTTATACCGTCTGATCCAGGGCTTTTTCTTGTTTTCAGTTTCTTTATAGTTTGTATAATTTCTATTTCGTCAAATTTGCTTATTTCTTCTTGTTCCTCTTTTTCATCTGTTTTTTGGTCGTTAGTTTCAAGGATAGCTGATGTTCTAGTTTTGTATAAGTCTTGGTAGAATTTTGTTGCAATTTCCTGTATTTCTTGTCTAGTTTCTTTGTATGTAGAGTTTGATTTTAATTTTGATATCCATTTCTTGCTTTTGTTTAGCTCTTTGTAAGCCCTTTTTGTGCTTCCTGACGCAGACAAGTGTTTTTCCAGTACTGTCATTCTATGTTGGTAATATTCATGTTTAATTTTTTTATTTACATGTTTATACAGTATTTTAAGTTCTGTTTTTTTGTCTTTAGATAAAGGTTTTTGTTTTTGCAGTTCATGTCGAGATTTTATTAATTTCTTTGTTTCATCCGATATTATAGATGATTGTTTTTTGTTTTTTCTTGTATTCGCATGGGGTACACTGGATATGATATAATTTTTTAATCTCTCATAGTAATCTTGAACTGTCCCTTGTTTTGTACTATGCATTAAAATTTCTAGGTTACTCTGTAAGTTGTTTTTATATTCAGTGATTTCTTCCTTAGTTGTACACGCTTTTGGTAGAAGTTTTTGAAAGTTTCTTCTCCTTTTTTTTTGCTTGGATAACATTACTGTTGTGCGTAGGAGCCGGTGATCTGTTGGGTATGTTGTTGTTAGAACTTCATAGTTGCTTGTTATTCTTGGACTATTAGTTAATATATAGTCTATTTCGTTTTTTGTTGTTTTGTCAGGGGATATCCATGTCCATCTATGTTGAGCTTTTTTATAGAATAAAGTGTTCACTATTGTTAGATGGTTTTCAGTAGCAAATTGTATAAGCCGGTGTCCCCTTTCATTCCTCATTCCTGATCCATATTTTCCTGTAATAAATTTCTCGTCTAGTTTTGGTGTACCAATTATTGCGTTAAAATCTCCGATAACAAATTTTATTTTTTCGGATTTGTTTAGGGCTTGTTCGACTGTATTATAGAATAATTCTATGTATTCATCAGTGGCGGCACTAGTGGGTGCGTGCACTTGGATAATTGACATACTTTGGTGATCGAAATGTAAGTTTAGTACAGCGACTCTCTCAGTGAGGCCCACAAAGCTTAATATATTAGCTTTATATATTTTTTTGATTAGGAATCCAACCCCTAAGTGTCCCTTCGTCTGTCCATAGTAGCAAAATATATGTGTTTCATCTTCTTCTATGCTATACCCTTTTCTTCGCACCTCTGATAATCCAATAATGTCATAATTAATTGTTTTAATGGCATTTTTGAATTCAATCATTCTCTCTGTAGATAATAATGTTCTAGTGTTATATGTGCAGATTAATAGTTTGTTCTGCTGTGTATTTTTTTCGTTTAAAGCTGGAGGGTTTTGGTCTATTTGTCCCGCGGTGACCGGCCGTAATGGGACAAAGTGTTTGTTTTTGTTGTTTTGTGGTATAATAATATTTGTAGTGGAGGCGGCCTCTAATTTTCATTCATCATCATCTCTTATCATGTAGGACTGTATTGTATTTTTCGATGCTTTGTATTTTTTGTTTGTTTGATTCGTCTCTTATAGGGCAGGTTAATAGATAATGCTCTCTGACTGGTGCAGGTACTCACTGGACACGGTTGTTTCGTGTTCGCCGCCTTTCGCGATTGCGGTGCTGATGAGGACACTCTGTCTGATCTCCTCATTGCACAGGTCCGGCGGACGAGGGGAGGCAGCTGGTGCGTACCCAGCTGCCTCTTTATAGGTAGGAGCCCGGTGGTCACCTTCCGCCGGGCGGACCGTTGGGGCGGCTCTACAAGGTAGTTTTTTTTTTCAAACTTGTTTGTTTCGCACAGAGGTCGATTGAAATTGGCAATATAAAGGGAGAGAGGAGAGATCGCAATTTGATACAATTCACTATTCGCTCCCTTGACGTGTTGCATGAGCATAATATTAAAGTCACCAATATTTGTTGGTCCTGATATAGATACAAGTCAGAGAGTCGTGATAATTTCAAGGTCTGTGAAATGTCTTAAGATTAGCGATCTCATGCTTAGAAACATTTTCAAACGATTTGGTTGCAGACTCCTTCTTCATTACGCTTAAAATATCAAATGGATATGTACGAAGATTATCACAATGCAATATGTGCTTTAGTCTCTTCGGGCTAAACCTGGGACAATCTTGATGCAAGTGTTCAAAGTTTTGCACAGATGTGTTTTCGCAGGGGCAGGTGTTGTCGTCAATAATCTTAAAGCGATTAAGATATTGCTTACAATACCCATGTCCAGTTAATATTTGTGTCATATGGAATGAAAGTCCAATACATGTACGTAATTTTGTAATATCTTCCAATTTGGGTAGACGTGTAATAGTGTATCTACCCTGAGGAGAGTTTTCATACCTAGCCTGCCAAGTCCTGTGATGCTCAGTGCAAATTTCGTGCTTGGCGAAACTCATCGGGAAGAATGCATAGCTAGGCGCAGAATGTAGAGCCGCAGCGTGTTTTGCTGCGGTGTCAGCTGCCTCGTTTCCAATAGAGCCGGCGTGACTTCTGATCCATGTCAGGTGTACAAAGTAAGGCATGCGGGTGTTAATGAGTTTATGTGTTTTGGAAACCAGAGGGTGTGTATTGCTTCGGTCACGCCCGTAAGGTCGCCTGCGAATCAGAATATATGGAGAGATTAGATGATTAGAGTTAGCCCAAGAACAGGCTTTGTATATAGTAAAGAGTTCAGCTTGAAAAACTGAACATGAGTTATGCAGTGTATATTTATTGGTAGAAATTTGTTGGACCCCCATATAGGCGACAAAAGCTGCTCCAACGGAGGAATCTTTTAATTTGTTGCCATCAGTGTAGATATTGAGTGTGTCAGGGTGATTAAGAGTGGTATTGCTGCTATTTGAAGGTATGTAGGGAGTGATGGACACTCTTAACGCAGGGTGTAATAACTGGTGAGGAGGTGTTGGTTGTTCAACCATAATATCTTGAGAAGAAATATGTGTATTACACACCTGTGAGTTTAATTTGATCGAATGCGTGTACCTCTAGAACCTTGAGGTCAAGAGGTACGAGTTCTGCAAGAGCCAGCACTGCTGTGGTGGAAATTGTCCTAAATTCTTTGGTAATTTTAATGCCAAAACCAAGGTACAAGGTATATTAGTTAAGTTCGATCCCTTGCTGCCCCAACAATTACGGTCTGACGGAACACCATAGGGTTTTAGTCCGTACGACTCAGATATAACCCACCCTCTCCCATGGTAGGGTGGCGTATCCATAAGGGATTTGCCCACGTTAAAAGATTAATACATAATATTCCTTGTTTGCCCTAAACGTTTTATGGAAGAGCTGCAACTAAGGAGTGAAGTAAGATAAGCCACCAACAACTGTACGGTTCTTCAGAATATATATTATGCGTACACTGGCGCTGTCGAATGGGTTACCCGGTACGGTGTTCCCCATAGTTATGATATGGGTCTCTTTAAAAAGGGATTGCAACACACTCTTCAAGGCCGGCAACGCAAAAGCGATACTCCTCGTATTGCAGGCGTACATAGGCGATGCTAACCATTTAAAATCAGATGAGCCGTTTAAGCATTAATAAAAAAAGTGAAACAACCGATTTACCGACCACTGTCGTGTACCTACCATGTAGTTTTAAGCTTTTAAACTCATGTCTTTCGTATCTTTGAAATGCAAGCTGTGTCATCATTAGGTTGTAAACTTCAATCAAGACCTTTATAAGTCGTGCAATAGGAACAAGGATGTTGTTTATATAAATGTATTTTTAGGTAAATACAATAGGGTTTTGCCAGACGATGTGCCGATGACTAGTTTGAGTATTAACCACGTTACGTCAGTCATACATTAATCATTTGTATCATTTGCAACTTGTTGAAGGTTGTCCTGTTGCGTCATTTATGGGCGTAGTCAGCAGAGATAGACATTTTCAAAAATGATTGAAATGTATTCTAATACTTATACCTAGGCACCTGCAATAATTTTTTTCAAGAAAATTAATAAAGTACAGTTAGATTTACATTCTTATTATATACTAACGTACCCGGCAGACGTTGTCGCGCCCTTATTAAAAATAAATCCTTGACATATTATATACCAAAACGTTCCCCATGAATCACTTTATGCTCTGGTGAAAACCGCATGAAAATCCGTTCAGTAGTTTTTGAGTTTATCGCGAACAGACAGACAGACAGACGCGGTAGGGGACTTTATTTTATACTATGTAATGATATATAGATAGATAAAGCTTATTTGTTTGGTTGACCGCGCTAATCTCAGAAACTACTGGTCCGATTTGAAAAATTCTTTCAGCTTGTTTACTAAGGAAGGCTATATATCGTCACGTTAAGATCAATAGGAGCGGAGCACCAATGAAGAATGTTTCAAAATCGTTTTTTTTTTCTTTCGACAGCTTCCGCTGCGTATTAGCGTTAGTAACTATACCACGCGGACGAAGTCGCGGGCAGAAGCTAGTTACAAATTAAAATCCCCTGCCACGTTTGTCTGTCTGTCTGTTCGCGATAAACTCAAAAACAACTCAACAGATTTTTATTCGGTTTTCATCAGTAGATAAAGTCTTTCATAAGGAAAGCTTAGGTATATAATTTGTCAAATTTGTTCTGGGCGGGAGAACGTACGCCGGGCCCGGTAGTTTTCTATATTTTGTATTGGCACGTATTTTTTATTTTATGAAAATATTGCACTAATGCAAAATGATTGCACTATGCCTGATGGTAAGCAGTACAATCCAAAAACAATGGCAACCACCGACTGACACACTATAAATCGCCGGTCGCCGCTGTCATGCCGGCTTGCAAAAAGCTGGATATGCACAGGCTGATCCCGAAACGCGACCAGCAGAAGCGAATCACTATGACGGGCTTTTTCGCCATATACATGGTGGTTGCGACCCAGTCAGGCAGTGAAACCCTACCACCCCGCTTTCGCCATTGCCTCGTTCGTTATTCAGCAGGGTGCACCAAGTGCAGGTAAGGTTGGCTTGGATGTCTCAAGTCTTCGATCTTATTCGACACCCCTTACACTCCACAGTCTTAATTCTATCAAATACTTTATACAAGTTTTAACATTTGACCACAATCTCAATCTAATGTTAAATTACGATGTGTTATAAGTAAACACACTAAACCTAGAGAGGAGCTGGCTTGCAACTGCAGCTACTGGAACACACCAACAGGAGCTTGGCGACAGATTTTCAACTTGAGAGTAACAGCTAGCCAAGCAGATTTAAAAAAAACCCTACCATCATGCTATGGTCGTCTCATCACGATGTTTTCGTTCACCAAAAGCTCCAACTAAGTTGCTCCCGGCTAAGTGCAGATCTCCAAGATGATTCCCCCGCGAAAAAAAAAGTTTAGACTTGCGAATAAAAGCGCGGTGCATTTAATACACAAGTACCTATTAATTTTTGGTGCCGAATTTATGTGCCGAATTGTTAGACAGGCGTCTGGGTTTTAGATATATATACATAGTATATAAGCTATTTCATTTTTATAATACAACCTAACATTAGTTCGGAACAATGATCCGGTGTGAAATTGTATTGTTAAAAAAAAATACAAAAAATATTTTTACGAAAGTATTAATGCCCACCCTGTAACAGATTTTGTGATGATATAATTAAAATACTGTTTTTTTTTATGTAAAACTTTCACAGCTTTCTTTTCCTGTTCAAACCGATCCATTTACCGCGCGTACTTCCCAACCCACGTATCGAGGACAAGTTCATCAGCCTCTCAGACTATTTAAGTCCCGACGTGATTTATCGGGCACTCGTTAATTAAATTTGTTGGTGTCAGTCTGTCATTACAGTACAATAAATAAATTGTACTGTATACATCTTACGATAAGCATAATTACAATAAAAAAAGTCGAGACAGTAATAAAGGCAATAAGTCGATGGAAGTGAAAAGTCAAAACAATGGCATAAATGTATCTATTTAAAATTCGCTTATGTATATATATATATATATATATTATGTGTATGTGTATATACATATGTATTTATATATACCTCTATAAATATTATCTTGTTTTTATTTAGGTATATTCATGTAGTCGATATATTTTACAAGCATGTTACAGTTACATGCCACTAACTTAGGTGGTATTAACTAGTTGTTATTCCTGTACACCCAGAATACCCCTACTACTAGACCCCCCCTACTACCCCTAGACTACCCCCCTACTACTAGACTACCCCTAGACTCTACTCCATTGAACAAATCCATCCAAAGGTTGCCTGGAAGAAATTGCTAATAGCAATAAGGCCGCCCATTGTACCAATAACAAAACGTGAAATGTTTTTGAAATAAATGTACATATATAAATGGTGTACAATAAAGTTTCAATAAATATATAAATAAATTTACTTTTTTGAATTGTTTAATTCAATTTAAGTGTGCAATTTCATGATTTATAAATTGAAATGATTAAGATTAGTTTGGTTTTCAAATCTATTGACACTTGAAACAATATTTATGCGTATACACTTTTATACAGTAGTAGCCGTGCCCGCGACATCGTCCATGTGGAATCTGATGTACAAAGCAGTGACTAATTTAGTAATTTGAATGACTATCTACTTTTCTCTCATACTTAAGTCGCGTTGTCATTAAAAGTACAATATAATTTGATAGACCGAACCGATTTTATTGAAATAAAGACAAAATGTTACTCTAAACACCGCGAAAACAACCTCGCCCCGGGCGACTGCTTCCTCCGCCTGGAGCTTAACTTGCATCACTGCATCAACGGTGGAGCGCCGCTAGCGGATGCCGAACTGGTTATCTGCCAGGTCCGGCCCAACACCTGTTAAGTGCCGAACGAGGCGGCCTGCGATAACTCGCTTGCAGAGCTTCGCCACCTCGTCACACAGCACTATGGGCCGGTAGGTGGACGGGCTGTCCGCCGTGCGTCCCTTCTTGTCCAGCAAGACCAAACGCCTGGTTTTCCATATGCGCGGAAACCGGCTCTGCTGAAGAGATGCAACGAAGATCCTTAGTAGTCGGGGCTCGAGTGCCTCGTATGCCAGGACCCACACCCAGGTATGCCGTCGTGTCACCGGGCCTGCATGACTGCTACTTCCATGAGCGCCTCTCGATTGAGGTGCTTTAAAGCTCAACGCAGTCCTACCCCTGCGGGGGTCCTATGGGCTGATCCGTCCGCGGTCTGTGTAGAGACGTCAAACCGTATATGACTGAACCAGTAGTTCCTGAGATAACCCCTTACAACGTCACGAACTCACAAACATTACTTCTTTATAATGTTATTAGTATAGATTGCTAGACACCTGCAACAATTTTTTTTTTTACAAAAATCTAAAAAGTATATACAAGTTAGATTTACATTCTAATTATATGTATAAAATATATTAATTAATCGCATGTTATATCCTGTAAATATATATGTTTGTCATTTGAATTTATTTAAAAAATATGAGCAACACAGTATAATGTATGCTATCTCATTCTCTCGCATGTTAAATCCTGTAAATATCTATGTTTGTCATTTGAATTTATTTAAAAAATATTATAGATTACATGGTTAATATTGTAGATAAAATATTCTTCTTGACAGGCAAGATCAGTGAAATTCCTTAATAGCTTGAATAAGAACAGAGAAAGGCCATAGAAGGTGTGGATTGGTTGTGTGAAAAAATTGTGTTGACAACTGATATAGGAGAATGGAATAAGGAAACAGGTGTCAACCCTACGAACATTCAGTAGGTGTTGAAAGGTGATAATGATACCGTAACGCATTCTCTCAGTAAAAATCATTTCTCAGAACCATTAACGTTTTGTTTGCACTTGTAAAGGCGATTTAAATAAACCTACCATTACATTTATCATTTCTTCTTACTTTATATCGCATATGGAGAAACCAACACGACGATATTAATTATATCACATTATACACAGTCAAGGCAAGTCACGAACGAAACTGCATGACAAATATATATATATAAGAACATAAATCCAACGTGTCTGTACATTTTAAATATTTGTGACAAAAATTGTTGCAACCTTGCTGGAATAAGCAATGAAATACGTTTCAATCATTTTTAGAAATATCTGCCTATCTGTTTGCACACGCATCACTGCTAAAGTACTGCATTCATGATACAACGTCACCAAGAAAATCATAAATCATATCCTCGAGTAACATTTAGTCTTTGTTTCATTATAATCGACCTACTCTATTAAAAGTTATTGTAAATTAAACTTCGATCAACAATAACTAGATAAAGGGTCATGTACAGAATCGAAGCTAAAAGCCGTCCGCGTAAATATATTAAGTATATTGTGTAGCATAGAGTAACAAACCCGCGCGTAGTTAATAGAGACTGCATAATCGGTTTTTAGTATGGGAACAGCGCGATCCGTTGTCGCGGGTGTAAGGAGGGACCCGGGGTAACGCGGGGTAACCCCTAATGTTTCTATAGTGATGCGCATTACAAACTTGTACAGACATTGTATCGATATGTTAAATATGATAAAAAAAAGTTCGATAAAAATGTATTCAATTTATTTATTGTAACAATAGCATCTTAATCACTAAAATACAATAAAAGTATATTTAATTAAATATTATAATACAAAATTTTGTAACCCTTAAATAAAATAAGATTATTATAAACTCGACTCTTCGAATTTACTTTATCTTTACTACTTTTACAAATGTAATAGAGTGTGATGTTTAAATATATTTTAACTAGCTGTACCCGCTACTTCGTCCGCGTGGAATGGTATCTTTGGATAGCAGTGTTTCACTGCCAAGAGCTTATTAAATTATTTAAGTACATAAGGTATATAGAATTAATATGTGTTTATTTAATAATCAAAATATTTAATAATTAAAAATAATATGCACACGTTTCCACGCAACTTTTGAGGTAGTGTACTTAGCGCGTTTTTCTTAATGTGGTTTCCCCGGTAGGCCTATTCCACTGATCTGTTGTGATTTTGTTTATTCTGAAACTATTGTCGGGCTTGAAAATTTATACACGCTACAGAGCAAAACAGTTCAAGTTTTTTGTAACCGCATTTAGCACTAAGTACATCCCTTTTCCCAAACAAGCTAATTCCACCTGTTTTTTATTTCGAGTATTTTTAACAGTTCAGTAGTTTTGGCGTTAAAGCATCACAGACAGACAGAGCTACTTTTGCATTTATAATACTAGTAAGGACTAAAATATAATAAAAGTATATTTAATACGTCGCCTGCGACCTTTTATTTATGTTTGAGGTTTGTTGTGACAAATTGAAAGTCTGTTTTTGTTTTATATGTTAATACTTATCTCTGTTACAAAATATTTCTGGAAGACAAATATTTAGTGAGTCGGAAAATTTGTCTACGATAAGTAAATAAAAGTCAAAATCAATGTTATATGTGCCGGTTGATCTACTATAAAGAAAAGAAGATCCTATTATGGTGGATGAGGCTTTTTTAAAACCAACAGACAGAAATAAAGCATGTCATTGATAGTGACAATTTACCAGAAGACACCTCTCAAGGTAAATATCAAATACTATATTTATTACATTAACGATTTACTGGAATTAAATAAAATTAATTAAGTAAAAGTAGCTTTCATACTTTGTTTTACTCTACATTGAGACAGTATGATTTGAATTTCCGTCAGACAATGATATCATATAGGTACTTAATTATAGAGATTATTAGATAGTAGTGCAATATGTACAAGTATATGATCAAATGCAATCTAATACAATATGAGACATTTTAAAATGTTTTATTTTTTATTCGACATTTTATTGATTGCCATCTTAGTTGTAGCACGAGTAGTTTAATACATATATAGCCAGGTCCAGAATTTTAGTGTTTAGTGTTTGTGAAATAAGCTACATTGTTGTGAATGAAAATAAATATAATGTTTTTTACGCTTAAAGTGTGCAGAAAGTTTTCTATTTTTATAACTCTAAACTTTAATATATCGTTCCCTCAAAAATGAAGTTCATCGATATAAACATTAATTTGAACTAATATACTTTTTATTCTTCCTAGGTACTGCTAAAACTATTATGTCTAAGGTTATAGATCAAGGGTTCCAAATAAAGATGATTAACTATGCATGCATACAAGAAAGGGAAGAAGAGCTGCACAGTCTAATAATCGAAGAGAAGTAGTGTTTGGTAAAAACACCAGAAGAAATGTATAAAATTGCTGCAATAGAGTGAAGAAATGTAGAAGAGATACAATAAAAAAAAGCAGTCATATATATAAACCATTAAATATAGAATAAATAAATTCATTCATTTGTTTTATCAATTCAATAAATTAATTAAAATATAATGTATATACAAGTGATAATTTTTCTGTGTGTGATATTTTGCACCTTACTATATCTATGAAATCAATTTCATTTACTATTAAACTATTTTTCTACAATCCTAATTCCGTATAGATTCCTTTCCCCGTTGAAAATAACCAATAGTTTACTCTCAAAATAAAGCACTCCTATAATAACTGTATTGTGATGATGATATACAAAGTATTAATTGATATCATCCATTGGGGTAAGACGAAGCATATATAACTGGGATAGATTATGTTAAACTTCTATTATATAATATAATATTAGAAATAATAATAAATTTATATTAATATCTTATTATCACAAAATATTGATATTACAGGATGACTGTGTCATTTATCTAGTTATTGTTGATCGAAGAAATTTAATGAGGGCTCGAGTTATGTTCGAGGAAAGAGTAGGTAAGTGAATGTAATTCAATCTCTTACAATAACAAGATATTATATAATGTGTAAATAATATCTAAGAAATAGAAAAACGAAAGACTTTTCTGCATTAAGTTCCATGCGGTCGAAGTCGCAAGCAGAGCTAAAGTAATATTATTTTTTATAGTGATATAAGAGTATCGGTTCATGATATAACTCCATTATCAAGATATACAAGGAAAAAACATGAAAAGGTCATACCTAATGAATGCATTCATATTAAAAAATATTAGTAGCTAATTAATTGTATACATATAGGTACATAATAGTACTGTACCTAACGAATGTGCTTTTTTAAATATTAGCGAATGTGAATAAGGATATTTGTCTTTGATATTCTCGAATACGAAATACTTAGTAACTCTAGAAGCACTACAAGCACTTACATTTTTCATTTTAAGTTTATTTCTTTTGCTTTTTTTAGTCCTTAGACGAACTTGAATTTCATAGTCACTTACACCCATTCTTTTGGGACATATGTGATAATAGGTTTAGGGTTAGGCTGTACTAATAACGTAATACACTAGCCTCTGCCCGCGACTTCGTTCGCGTGGAATAGTTACTTTGGGCTACCGCTAACACATAGCGGAATCTCTCAAGAGGAAAAATAACCCCAATTTTGAAACATTCTTCAACAACTAAAAAATGGCGGCGCTTAAACGGCTTGCGCGTTTACCAAAGTACTTTTTGGTTTAGTATTGCTAATTTTACCCCGATAGATTTCCTTGAGTGGTACTTCCAATACGGTCACCCTTATTTATGTTTGAATTTGCGAAACGAAATAATCCGAGGTAGATACACAAAAAAACGAGACAAAAGTAAATTTTAAAAATTAGTTGCAAATAACAACATTATTTTATTTTTTATTTAATAATAATTAAGTATAATTTCTCAAAATCCGATTAAACATATTTTAGTTACGCGTCTGATATAAAAAGCATATGTATTGTTTGAAAATTAAATTGATACCAGCAAAGGGACAGGCCAGGGTAGAGATGTCTTTAGACTTTGTTCGGAATTTCAGAAAAAATTGTCTGAATTACACATTCAATCGTGATGTTATTTAATGACGTATATTATGATGATGTGATTAATTGTAAAAAATAGCAGTACAGAATAAAAAACCTGTTTAACGGATTGCCGCACAACTTACCTCTTATCGTAGAATCGCCCGTTTATATGAAATTATCTTTTTTTTATTTAATACTTAAATATTTGTAGTTTGCGGCCCGCGACACCAAGAGTGAAACGTGTTTGTGGCCCGTTTAAAAAAAGGTCTGCGTTAAACACATGAACAGATATTAATTATACAGCAGATGATAATAATGAAACCATGTTAAAAACATTTACGAACTAATAATAGACCTCTGATAATATTTGAACTCATATACTTAAACAAAATCATGTTTATATAAATTATAATAAACGATAACTGCCGCACAACTTACCTCTTATCGTAGAATCGCCCGTTAATATGAAATTATCTGTTTTTATTTAATACCTAAATATTTGTAGTTTGCAGCCCGCGACACCTTGAGTGAAACGTGTTTGTGGCCCGTTTAAAAAAAGGTCGAGTACCATTGCGTTAAATACATAAACAGATATTAATTATACAGCAGATGATAATAATGAGACCATGTTAAAAAAAAAATTACGAACTAATAAAATAGAGCTCTGATAATATTTGATCTCATGTAATTAAACAAAATCATGTTTATATAAATTATAATAAACGATAACCAACTTAAATGTAGGTAATAATTACTATATAAATGATTATAAGAAAAAATGGGATAACGTCTGCCGGGCCCGCTAGTTACTATATAAATGATTAAATGATAAGAAGAAATAGAATTTAATTTTGTTGAAATTGTGACATCTACTGGCATTAATAACAATTATTGAAAAAAATACATCTTTGTAAGACAACATCATCTTATTTTTCCCTTTACATATTGAATGTTGTAGATGGCGCTGTTATCAATTTTTAATCAACAAAATTATGAAGTTCATCGCTGGTTGGGTTCGTCTTGGTAGGATTTAAACAATTAATGTGTTGAGCTTTAACTAACAGAATTTAATTTTGTTGAAATTGCGACATCTAATGGCATTCACAGCAATTATTAAAAATAATACATCTTTGTAAGACAACATCTTTTTATTTTCCCTTTACATATTGAATATTTTAGATGGCACTGTTATCAATTTTTAATCAACAAAATTATGAAGTTTATCGCTGGTTGGGTTCGTCTTGGTAGGATTTAAATAATTAGTGTTTTGACTTCTAACAGAATTTAATTTTGTTGAAATTGCGACATCTAATGGCATTAACAGCAATTATTAAAAATAATATATCTTTGTATAGACAACATCTTCTTATTTTTCCCTTTACATATTGAATATTTTAGATGGCGCTGTTATCAATTTTTAATCAACAAAATTATAAAGTTCATCTCTGGTTAGGTTCGTCCTGGTAGGATTTAAACATGTTTTAATTTTTATTCGTGTTATTACAAAAAAGTTAAATACGTATTAAATACTTGGTTTAAAAAAGTTTCCTAATAAATGCACCGCGCTCGCCTGAGGCAAGTTCGCGTTATCCTCTTTCACAAGTCTAACCTAACGTAACCAAAACGAGACAAAAGAACAATTTGGCGAACATTCAGCGACCGCGGTGCATTTGATATGAGACCTTTTTAAAGCCAGGGTTCAATAGGTATTTAACTTTTTTGTAATATCACCGTATATGTCTAATTTTTATTTTGTACTAGCGGTACGCACATGTTTTGCCACAGACCTTAATATATACATATATGTATTTGTCGGTGCAAATGCCCGTTCTATTGTTAAAAAGTATTTGTACTGACATAGCGTAAAAGGCGTAGCAATAACGGAACGGAGTTCCCCTCACTCGATCCGGTACACACGTCGCGTCTCTTCCGGTAGCATCTCGTGCCTAGATCGTTCCGGGATGGTGGAAGGGTATTATTTTTTTCCCTTTATTCGAACTGAATCGAGTAGTTTAGTTCATTTTTACTTCCGATATACATGTAAGCATTTGTGAATCATACAATCTCAATTCATCAAGACAAACGAATATATGTATGAATAGTTTAGCTAGGTCGGATCCGGGATATCGACATCAGCCCAAGCCGAGGTGTGCCGCGCACCCTTGAGCTAGTTATCTGAATAAAATCGGCTGAGTGCCTTAAGCGCTCGCCTTACTAGTCTCGTGAATCTGTAAAGACCTTGCCAGGTCAATGGCGCAGTCACTTTGAAAAAAAAAGGAGCGGAGTTCAGTCTCACTCGGATCGTCGGACCGTTCACATCTCTGAAAATAATACTGACTGGTCGAATAAACGACAAGGAGGACGTCATTTATGATCGACGTACTACTATAACTGGTGTCCGCAATGTCAGCCGCGACATATATAAAAAAAAATATGTAGAACAGGTACGCACTTGGTCACAATCTCACGTGATGGCAAGTGACGATAAGGCCGACGATATATCGTGCTTACCCACTAGATGCCTGTTCACTCTCCTCTTGAAGATTCCCAAGTTGCAAGATGACGGGAAGACAGACGCCGGGAGTGAATTCCACTCTATAGCCGTACGTATAATGAATGTGGAAGCACTCCAGCTACTCCTTACTTATGTATGTATGAGATATTACTCCTTAGGGTAGTAAATGTATAACATTGGGGCGTAAGGGGTGTCAAATAACATCTGAGACTTGAGACACTCAAGCCAACTTCATCTGCACGTGGTGCACCCTACTGAATAACGAACGAGGCAATGGCGAAAGCGGGGTGGTAGGGTTTTACAGCCTGACTGGGTCGCAACCATCATGTATACGGCGAAAAAGCCCGTCATAGTGATTCGCTTCTGCGGGTCGCGTTTCGGGATCAGCCTGTGCATATCCAGCTTTTCGCAGGCCGGCATGACAGCGGTGACCGGCGATGGATAGTGTGTCACTCGGTGGTCGCCATTGTTTTTGGATTGTATTGTGCTTACCATCAGGCACAGTGCAGTCATTTTGCCGTGCTACAATAAAAAAAAACAAACATTAAAATAAAAAAAGTCGGTTAATACACAGGATGGCATCTCGGGAACTATTGAATTCATTAAGAAAATTATCTCATTAATACAAAGCTATTTCCGCTCTGATAATAAGTCATGTGTAATTATCGTAAAAGGTTTAACATTACCGTGTAATTAACATATTAAAATCGGCCGGCGGAAGTCGAGGGTTTTTTAAAACTAAATGTACAGAATGCTACTTACTTCTGTGAGTATATAAAAGTGTTATACTTATTAAAGTTCATACTAAATATAATTTTAAGCACACAGAACTTGTTTGTTTTTTTTGTCCTCTTTGGAGGTTTGTTACTTGCAGTCAATTAGATAAACCGCCGTTTCATTGTTTTATTTTGATTATTAATTAAATGTTATAAGTACATTAAACACATCTTTTTAATTGACTTCAAAACAACTCTGTTTCGAAATAATCTGTATGTTCCTACAAGCCATTTAGATATATATATATATATACGTGCAAATATAGATTAGTAACTTCAACTTCAAAACAACTCTGTTTCGAAATAATCTGTATGTTCCTACAAGCCATTTAGATATATATATATATATATATATGTATTGTTCATCGATAATTCAGAAAAAATAAATTGGATCACGTGAATCTCGATCATTGCAATGTTTGATTTTATAACTGACTAACTTAATCATTTTACGCTATAACCCCTAAAGCTTGAAGGAAAATAGGTTATCGGCTTTAAGGTTATTTTTTTTTAACTTTATTTTTGGCAACCAATCTTTTTTTTTTGGTTGGCGAACCCATTCAGCATAAATCTGCAATACTGTAAGTAGTACTGCAGCGATGATTTTCGATGAAGGGCCTATATATGATAATAAACGGACGTTAATGTTATTACAAAATTTGAAATGAACAAACAAATAACACAGACACACGTAACACGAGACGGATGGTCATACTAAAGAGATATAACTACTGTAACCACAAATTTAGGATTAAACAAAACAAATATAAATTCAGTAGAAAAAAAAATACACACCAATAAACAGGACTTACAATAGAACTACCTACGTGAATACATTATACGTCACTTTAATTACTGAGTTTGAAATTACAATAGATAATGCTGTTATGACTAGGTGTCATGGTTGTAATTAGGTTGAACTTAAAACTGTTTTAAAACTTTTTTTCTCCCTTTCTTAGTAAACAAATAGCTACACATAAGTATATATTTACGCGGACAGGATTTAGCTTCGATTTTGTATGTGACCCTTTATCTAGTTATTGTTGATCGAAGGACTATCGTTGTGTAAATCTTGTTAGTGCTTCAAATAAATAAATAGAAATTTAATATATATAAAGAGTTTACGTTTGTCTTAGCCAGTTCAAGGGTAAATGTTAAAATTATCTAAAAGATGTAATGCGCATTTTGGGTACACGGCCACGAAGTAACCGCAATTTTTATTGTTACAGTGATGTCATACAATAGGTGCTTACTTTCGTGAGAATATATACAACAATTAAGCGCCGTTTGAACTTGAAATTCTGACCTCTCATTACGAATGATTTGAGAAACGATTTCATTTATTTCCAAAAATTCAACTGTGATAAAATTAAGCTATAATTAAAGATTTGGAGAGAGGTTTTATCACGAACGCAGTATTTTATTAGTGATGCGTGTTTATACAAAGAGACAGACAGACATTTCGAAAAATGATCAAAATGTATTCTAGACACGTGCTATAACTTTTTTTACAAAAATATAAAAAGTATTTAAGGGTAGTGAGTCTACTGTATCAGATGGTGAGCATAATGCAATCCAAAAACGACGGCGTCCATCTTGAGATCTAAAGTCCGTCGTCTGTTGTCACTGTCATGCCGGCCTGTAAGCTATTCACCTATTATGTATATTACTGTCATATGTGTATATTCACCGTAAGTTCGAGATCATTGTAGGAGTCACGTTGATCGATACGGGCTTCCACCGAGGTCATCGTGACTGTCATCAGAACCATACGAGCATAAATTACCAAGCCAGAGGAATTAATTCATACAATTTTGCAACGTTGCGTTTGCTACCTATCTTAATATATAAATTTCTTCTGTACGTGTGTATGTCACTGAACTCCTCCTAAACGTAGAACCGTTTAGATGTATTTTGATGAGATTCTGCGATCGTGTTTGAGTGGATCCGAAAAATGGTTGTAATTAGGTTGAACTTAAAACTGTTTTAAAACTTTTTTTCTCCCTTTCTTAGTAAACAAATAGCTACACATAAGTATATATTTACGCGGACAGCTTTTAGCCTCGATTTTATACGTGACCCTTTATGTAGTTATTGTTGATCGAAGGTGTTAAAGGAGAAATAGGGAAGGCCCAAATAGCTGGCAAGATGAACATCCAATTAAATTGGCCCATGTGTGCTATTCATACGCTTGTGTTTCTTTATACGCGTAGCTATTCCTAACAGTAGATTTAACCTATTCCTTGGGAACAGTATTTATATCGATGTACTGTAGTACTCTATAAGCATCCTTCTTTGTACCCATTTTTTTTATTGACGAGGGGAAATCCTTTATGGATACCCACTCTCCCGGGGGAGAGAGTGGGTTATGTCTGACTCCCACGGACTAAAACCCCCCGATGTACCTCTACTGCCTTGGATGGGGCGACACGGGCTCGAGCTAGTAAGCAACCATATCGCTCCGGGCAGCCGGCCCAGCCTAATCCTGGGCCTCCCGCGCTAATGAGAGACAGCCTGGTACATTCCGACTGTCTCCCAGAGACGGCCAAACCAGTGCAATGGAGAGACGGGCCCCCCGGCCCATCTCACCTTGGTCCGGCTTATTCTTTGTACCCCTGACAATATGAGGTGAGAGATGACTACAGAGGTGGTACTGAAGCTATTACTGGTTTCAGCAATAAGGGGTTGGCTCGTCCGGGGTAATACCATGCTCTCGCAGAAAACCGACGTGAAGTAACAGTGCTTGCATTGTAGCGTTTCGTTCGGTCAGTGAGAGCGCCGGAGGCCCACCTTCCCTTCCCACCCCCAAACATAGGCTGGCAACGCACTTGCGACTCCCGTGGTGTTGCTTGGTGGTGATCACTTAACATCAGGTGACCCAACTGCTCGTTTACCTCCTATGATAATTAAGATCGCACTTATATACAGTCTATTCTTTAAACATGCATGTATAGACTATCCCTTCGATCAATAATAACTAGATATCGGGTCGGCGCGAAAAATATGTCTCGGTAAATAACACCTCACTTGAAATGTGAGCTTTTATTTTGTTTTGTTTGAAACACAGCCAATGTAAGCACGTTTCACCTGCCGCAGTGTATTCAAAAGATGCAAAAATAATACCCGAAAAAGCAATTTAACGGCCGGAGTATCTTACTTTCCCTAAATACATGTTGAATAAGTTATATTTTAAGTATTAAACTAGCAAATTATATCAAAATTTTGAACAAAATTACCGATTTTAAACCTGTGGTACAAATGTTTAGGCAAGGCTCGCCAATCACGCACAAATACGCAGAATAACGGGAAAAAGTACTTTATTCATTGGGTGTTAAGGTTGAATTCACACTAAATGTTGTCTTTTCATTTGTGACGGGAGTATTTTATTGCTTTGCTCGTTTTATCGTAAGTATTAGATAATATTTTGAACATTCGTGACTTTATGACTAGGTGTCATGGTTGTAATTAGGTTGAACTTAAAACTGTTTTAAAACTTTTTTTCTCCCTTTCTTAGTAAACAAATAGCTACACATAAGTATATATTTACGCGGACAGGATTTAGCTTCGATTTTGTATGTGACCCTTTATCTAGTTATTGTTGATCGAAGGACTATCGTTGTGTAAATCTTGTTAGTGCTTCAAATAAATAAATAGAAATTTAATATATATAAAGAGTTTACGTTTGTCTTAGCCAGTTCAAGGGTAAATGTTAAAATTATCTAAAAGATGTAATGCGCATTTTGGGTACACGGCCACGAAGTAACCGCAATTTTTATTGTTACAGTGATGTCATACAATAGGTGCTTACTTTCGTGGGAATATACACAACAATTAAGCGCCGTTTGAACTTGAAATTCTGACCTCTCATTACGAATGATTTGAGAAACGATTTCATTTATTTCCAAAAATTCAACTGTGATAAAATTAAGCTATAATTAAAGATTTGGAGAGAGGTTTTATCACGAACGCAGTATTTTATTAGTGATGCGTGTTTATACAAAGAGACAGACAGACATTTCGAAAAATGATCAAAATGTATTCTAGACACGTGCTATAACTTTTTTTACAAAAATATAAAAAGTATTTAAGGGTAGTGAGTCTACTGTATCAGATGGTGAGCATAATGCAATCCAAAAACGACGGCGTCCATCTTGAGATCTAAAGTCCGTCGTCTGTTGTCACTGTCATGCCGGCCTGTAAGCTATTCACCTATTATGTATATTACTGTCATATGTGTATATTCACCGTAAGTTCGAGATCATTGTAGGAGTCACGTTGATCGATACGGGCTTCCACCGAGGTCATCGTGACTGTCATCAGAACCATACGAGCATAAATTACCAAGCCAGAGGAATTAATTCATACAATTTTGCAACGTTGCGTTTGCTACCTATCTTAATATATAAATTTCTTCTGTACGTGTGTATGTCACTGAACTCCTCCTAAACGTAGAACCATTTAGATGTATTTTGATGAGATTTTGCGATCGTGTTTGAGTGGATCCGAAAATGGTTTAGATTTACAATTGGATACGGTAGGTGGCGCTGCGGTTGTCTTTTAGGATTTTTTTAAATTATCATGGCAAGACAACGTCCGCCGGAACGCTAGTTTATATATATAGATTTAATAAGAATGATCCGCTAGTACACTATAAAATACATACCCATAGTATATATCTCTCACACACGTGCACATATATACACATTGTGCGAGGGTTTTGTTTTTTTCCCTCATCGAACTGAATCGAATAGTTTTAGTTCGTTTCATTCAGATATACACGTATTCATTGGTGAATCATGCAATTTTCATTGCATGGTTCACAAATGTATATATGTATGAATAGCTTAGAATAGTTTAGCTAGGACAGACGCGTCTTTTTTCGGTAACAACCCAAGCCGAGGTGTGCGTGCACCCTTGTGTCTGTTACCCAAAACCCAAAATCGGTTGTG
>MU159051.1:0-28960 GCA_015888305.1 Antheraea pernyi | reverse complement strand
ACCTAGGTGCAATGACCGGTGCCGAAAGCTGGGAGGGGAGACCCGGAGTTAATAATTTTAGATAATAAAACGGACAATAAACCCTTTTATTTTATTCATGCTTCGAAAAAATATCCTTTGTTACTTGGTCTTTCACTTTCACTTCAGCCGACGGCGGTAATTGATACTGTGCTTTAACAGAGACGAGTAGAGGTTTGAGTATTTTTTTTATTTTTCTAGATAATTAGGTTAAATATTAAGCACCTATTTTTTATTTAGTACGTGAATTGAGTGCAGAGTATCCTCCATAAATATTGCTACTGTCTAAACATTCAGCCTGTATAAATAAAATTATATAGGTCTGTCGTTGTGCGCGCATCAAAAACTACTCGATTAATTTCGATAATTTTTTTTTAGTTCTAGATACTACGTAGACACTTGATCTATATTTGAAAAAAAATATCACGATAAATTTATTCAATGTATAGTTATTGAAGTATTAAGAAAATGGGGCAAACGATGTGGTGTGCATGCGTAAAAGAGGAAAACTAAACGGATAAAAATACAAAGAAGTTTTGTAAGAATTGTTGTATATTTTCATTTTTTTTACAATTACTAAGGTTACTTAGGTACTTAAGGTATTTAATGCACAATGCAAGTGAATTTAAACATCATCTATTGCAAAAGAAATGGGGTGTAAGGGGTGTCGAAAAACATCATAAGACTTGAGACACCCAAGCCAACCTCACCTGCATGTGGTGCACCCTGCTGAATAACGAACGAGGCAATGGCGAAAGCGGGGTGGTAGGGTTTTACAGCCTGATTGGCTCGCAACCACTATGTATATGGCGAAAAAACCCGCCATAGTGATTCGCTTCCGCGGGTCGCGTTTCGGGATCATCCTGTGATAGCGGCGAACGGCGATGTTAGTGTGTCACTCGGTGGTCGCCATTATTTTTGGATTGTACTGTGCTTACCATCAGGCATAGTGCAGTCATTTTACCGTGCTACAATAAAAAATAGTTTCATGCGAACGAACCCGCAGTTAAAATATAATATTGGAACTCTTACACAAGTATGTGCGTTTGACACTGTGTCATCTCGCGACCTAGTGTTCATGTCGCAAATATTTCACAAGGGAAATGACTGTGTGACATTGTGAGATATAATCCTACGGTGTTTACGATAGTTTCTATATTTGCATCAACCGCGATTAAAATTTTAAATAAGCCACAAAGATTTCAAGATAATTAAATGGATTCCTCAAGCCACATTCCAAACATATTAAGACATTTATTTACCACTAGCACATTATGTTATTATTAGAGTTCTCAATAATCTGCTACTATAGTCTCTGAATATATCTTATCTTATATATAAAATTCTCGTGTCACATGTTAGTTACCGTACTCCTCTGAAACGGTTTAACCGATTTTTATGAAATTTTATATTAATTTTGAGTAGGTCTGAGAATCGGCTACTATCTATTTTTTATACCCCTAAGTGATTAGGGTTGTCCACCCCTAAAATTTATTTTTTTATTTTATTTTGTTATAATAAGGCATTAAAAAATACATACAACCCTAAATTTTCACCCTTCTAACACCAACCCCTATTTTTTAATAGTCATTTTAGTAATTAATAATTTTTCATCCCACTCGATAACTGATCAATTATTTTGAAAATTATTTCACTGTTAGAAAGGTATATTAGATTACGTTTTATTTAGGTAAATATATGTTATATAGTAAATGGGGCGTGGAGGTGAGGGTCAAAGGAGCAACCCAGTGGATATCGGGAAGACATTTCTTGCCAATATATATATATAGTATAGTTTCGAGTCACTATTGGAGCCGATAAGTTACGCTACAATCGGGTTTTAGGTTTTTTAAGATTTTTGGCGTTTGGAAATAAAATTGGAACCGGTAATAATCTATTTAGTGCAGACGACGTTGCACGGGTCAGCTAATATTGATATAAAATATAGTGTGAGGTGTATATAGTGTGAGGTGTATATAGTGTGAGGTGTATAGGTAACATATTTTATTTTCATTCTTTTTTTTTTCGAACTGACTATGCTATTAACCTGGCAAGGTCTTCACAGCTTCACCGGACTACTAAGGCGAGCACTTAAGGCACTCAACCGATTTTATTTAGGTAACACGCTCAAGGGCGCTCGGCACACCTCGGCTTGGGCTGTTACCTGAGAAACCCGATCTGACCTTAAACTATTCTAAGCTATGCATACATATATTCGTTTGTGAATTATACAATCGAAATTGCATGATTCACAAACGCATACGTGTATATCGGAAATGAAACGAACTAAACTTTTTTTTAAATCCGTGTGTTACAATACACTATGCCAAATATATAACAATCTTAACACCGCAAGGTAGGCTTCGAACAACGACATCTAGTGGCGGATAGCCGAAGCATTACAACTCCAGATTATTCTAGCAATGAACATTACATACATAAACAATAAAACTGATAAGTTTACTTCCTCTTTTCTGCGCATGCGTGCCACACCGTTTGCTCCACTTGACATATCGTACAAGTCGTAGTGTTTATAAAAGTCCTAGTTTAATAAAAATTTAATAAATCTATGTATATTAAGATAGCGTGATAATTTTTAGGTAAGAACCAATTGTCGAACTATAACTATAAAACTAACAAAATATGATCGATATCTCGTATATATATATATATATATATATATGTTAAAAAGACAAACCAGATCGAGTTTCTTACCAGTTCTTCTCGACGACTGGGTATTTTTGACGTTCATAAGTGCCTTCTTAGGCTCTAAATTGAATAAAGCATTTTTTGATTTTGCTTTTAACTCAAATTCTAATAGCTCCTCTATGCAATAGGAAACATAACTGTTTATTTTGCGTTTGTTATCACAAATAAGTCGTAAGCTATCGTGGAACCAGAAATCAGTGCCTTACTAGTAAATAAAACATTTAAACCTTTAAACGAGCAATTCTTGTATATTTTTATATTGTTATATATTCAGGATCTCGGAAACGGTGGCAGCGATTTCCGTGAAATTTAGTATGTCACCTACATACGGGAACGATAAATCGATCTAGCTAGATTTCATTCATAGAAAACTTTTTTATCTGAGTTTTCAGTCTCTGTCAAAACAAAAATAGCTCAAATGGAAATCAGCTTCTTCGAAAATCCGTCTAACCCCAGTTCGAATCCAAGTGAGACTAAAAGAGATCTTTTTTTTTATATATAACATGCTAATTTTGTGATCTAACCTAACCTAACAGTTTATTTTAATTTAAAAAAGTTTTTTAAAGAACCAAGCTAGGTTCGGTCATCCAGGTACTATATTTCTAAACCGCTAGTACATATAACGCAGATGGCCAGAAGGAGTAACAAAAAAGTACTATGTATGGTCAAAATTTAATTGATTGTTTTGCAAAATATTCTCCCTTAGCTTTAATGCACTTTTTCATACGATTAAAACAATTTACAAATCATTTACTCCACCACTCCTAGTTGACCTCGAAAGCAAGCTTCTTATAGTCTTCAATAGGTTTTTCTGGTATTCAAAAATGTTAACCAAATAAATAATTATTGATCTTTGAATACACGAGAAAACAAACTACTTTTCAAAGCCAAAGAATTGCATTTCCAAATGTAACTAATAAATATTCTTAACTTAAGCGGCCAAATCGGGGAAATTTTAATGTCCCATATTTTTAAATAGAAAGGATTTGTTTTTTTGTTTGTAAGAGATATACTAAGTACTAAAAAAAAGTCTTTTGCCTATAGAAAATGGACCATATTTTCCAAATCAACATGAACAATAACTAAGCCGCAATTAAAAGCTAGCATAAGATAAAAATTATTCTTTTTAAAACAAAGACCTCACCGATGCCATTCTAAATACGAACCTGTCATTTAGCAATCTCATCGCGAGTTCTTTAAATTTGACAGGTGCCAAAGAGATAACAAGTTTGTTATTGTTCGCGCGAGTGAAACTTGACTTTTCTTTTAGTAGCGCCGCCAGATGTCGCAAGGTGCGAAATAAGAGTGAAAGTTTTGATAACATTGAGTTTTAATGAGTTCTAATGGCAGGAAATTTCTTACCTTTGACTTAAGGGGATACTTCCTTTGTCATATTTATAAATGTTTGAAAGAAATTGTGCAATTAAAATCTTATAGAGATACAACACCTGGATATAAAAGACATAAGAATGTATCTATCATATCTATGTCTAAGTTCAATTAAGCCTTGTATTTGGCTTGTATTAATTCTGCTTAAGCTGTATCATCTATATATTAATACGTGAAGCCCAAACTTTATGTCCCTTTTTAACGGAATTGCGTGAACGGATGAACGTGAAATTTGGCATAGTTAAAGTTTATATGGAGGTGAAGTGCAGAAAGCTATTTATTTTATATAAAATGCATTAGAAGTACATTTAATTAATTAAAATATGCATTACTCACACTACTGCTTCAATTTTACACAACATATACACACATGTAAATAAAAAAGACATTTTGACATCTGTCAATAAAGGACTTCATAAAAGGTTGTGAAGGAGGTTGCTATGCTCGACTGTATGTATTATTTTACTCTTACGTTCCAATTACCCTTTTACATTCTACAATGATATTATAACATAAATAACCTTTGACAAAAGAACCCTAATAAAATTCAAACTTTAAAAAATCAATGAACTATGGACGAATGTCGACCTCTGTGCGCCCACTACTATATATAATTTCATGATAATTTAGCGGTGAGAGCGTACAAAAAAAAAACTCGCATTGGCATTTATCATATTAGTAAAGATAAGTTTTACCATTTGGACACAATATCATCCGATGTTAAATGAGGGGTGTAAGGAGTGTCGAATAACATCACAAGACTTTAGACACCCAAGGCAACCTCAATTGCACGTGGTGACTACACTACACTACTAACACGGCAAAATTACTGTACTGTGCCTGATGGTAAGCACAGTACAATCCAAAAACAATGGCGACTACCGAGAGACGCACTATCCATCGACGGTCGCCACTGTCATGCCGGCCTGCAAAAAGCTGGATATGCACAGGCTGACCCCAAAATGCGACCCACAGAAGCGAATCACTAAGACGGGCTTTTTCGCCATATACATGGTGGTTGCGACCCAGTCAGGCTGTAAAACCCTACCACCCCGCTTTCGCCATTGCCTCGTTCGTTATTCAGTAGGGTGCACCAAGTGCAGGTGAGGTTGGCTTGGATGTCTCAAGTCTTAGATGTTATTTGACACCCCTTATACCCCAAATAACCTTCCGCTTCACCGGAATCTACGACTCAGTTGCAAGTATTCGATACTACGTCCATCAATGATGTATCCGAATACGCTATCAACGAAGTCATCACCGCGTTAATGAAGTAACTTATTAATTCTTAATGTAGAAGGTAAGTGTCAAGTATTTTGGAAAAATCCTACTAACTGTTGACGGTAGAGCCATGCCGAAGCTATTACTGGTTTCAGCATGAATGGGTCGGCTCACCCGGGGTTCTACAACCCGACCCACAGAGACACCGACGTGAAGTAATAGTGCTTCCATTGTTGCGTTTCGCTCGGTCAGAGCGCTGAGAGCGCTGAAGGCACCCCTCCCATTCCCTCCCATTCCCTTCCCCCTCCGCCCAAACATAGGCTGGCAATGCACTTGTGACTCCCCTGGTGTTGCAAGTGTCTATGGACGGTTGTGATCCACCTGCTCGTTTGCCTGCTATGAAATAAAAAAAAAGAGTTAGCTCATTTCTCTAGGAAGGTTATAGGCTATATCATCACGCTGAGACCAATAGGAGCGCAGCACCAATGAAAAATGTATTTAATTAGATAAGGAATACTGTATTGTATAAAATAGCTTGGTAAATAACACATAATTATTTTTGTAAAAGGATAAAAAAGCTGTTTAATGACTGTTTACTCTGCACATAAGCGTATTCTAAAAGAGCATGCACACATAACAGATCATACTTATTCTAACACTTCACCGTTCTGTTGTTTTTAAGTTTATCGGGTACAGAGAAACGTGGCAGAGAACTTTGTTTTACAATATGTAGCGATGAACTGTTACCCGTACATTCGTCCGTGTGAAATTGATCAAAAGTATGCACGAGAGACGTGCGCTGTACTGGACAAATATAAATATAATTGAAAGTCGTATGTTTGTATGTAATTTTAATTATATTATCCTTTTGTTAAAATATATTAACGTAAAAAATTGACTACGATCAACTAAATTGGTTATTTCCGTGGGTTATGTGAGTTTTTGCCATCGTTGATTTAGGTACCAATTATAAATTCACTAAAGTCTGTTATAATACTGCTAATTTGAAATTATGATGTATACTGGCTGTGTCCGCGAATTCGTCCGTGTAAAGTCATCTGAATGTATAAAGTCCATTTATTTATTTATTTTTCTCGTGTGCTTAAGTCGCGTCGTCGTTAAAAGTACAATAACTTTTGATAGACTGAACTGATTTTAATGAAACAAATACTGAATGGTACTCGAAGATATGCTTTATGGTTTTCTTGAAGATGTTTCATCGTAAACGCAGTATTTTTACATTGTTATTATGTTTAAGTAGTAAGATTAAGTGAACGTTCCTTTTCTATTTCAATGATCTGTCTATACATATTATAATGCGAATACAGTAATCCTTTGAGGCTTAATCACATAAAAGCTACTGAAAGTAACAGCATAAGACTATGACTTTTCAATGCAGAATTTTTCGTACACGGTGCCAGGCTACTTATTTTTTGATTGTATTTACCTTTTGCAAATTTTTTAACCAACAAGCGATCGTAATTCGGCTCTTTCATTATATTCTAGTAAGAAAGTTAGAATACCATTTTGTGCACAATTATAGAATTGTTGAAGTGATGAATTGCAAAGAATCAGCTCCAGATTCTGCTGTAGCAACATGGTTCTTTAGAATAATGCGGTAAGTTCTAAGATTTTCTAAATAACCACAGTTCTCTTTGTGTATAAGTTGTCGTATTCTGTTTATAGACCATCTACAGATTAAAATAAGAAAATCAGTTTCACGGGATGTTGGCTGGATTTAGCGTAGGTATCATTTTATAGGAATTACATGAAGATGTACTTTTACAGTGTACTTATTGTACTTGTGTACTGCTTATTATACGTGTACTTATTGCAGTAATGTAACCCGCATTACAATATTATAGCCAGGTATTTACTTGGTAGACATTTTCTTTAACTTATCACAACATCTTATTTAACTTAAGATGTCGATCTAAAAAAACAAAATTTGATTCTTTCCTTTTCAATTTATATTTTTGGAGCACGATATATTTTCTACTACAAATAAAATTAATTTAAAAATTGTTTCTAAGGAAAAAACAAACAATATAATCCCCGACAGAATATGGATTATATCAATTTAAAATATATGATTTATAAATTTTGTTTCATCCAAATAAATATATGCAAATATAATTTCGAACACGCAATCAGTCGACAAAAAAAGTAAACAATTATAATCAATGGAAATATATTGTTTAATAACTTAATAGCTTATAATTATAAAATAACTTAATCGAACAATACTTTTTTCGAATTAAATCACAGATGGCTGACCGTAAACACCAGAGAATAGAATTAAATTCGATCGTCTTTCGACAATAAGGAATACAAATTCTTTGTTAGCCTCAAATCTTAGTCCGAGCAATCTATCTTCTAAACCGACGACTGTCGCTGCTGCAGCTACGGTGCCCTCTTCAGTCACCTCCAATTCCACACTTTGTATCGCTGATGAGACAAATAAAGGACTAGCAGATACACCAGGTAATTCCGCCTTCTTGTTATCAAAAATCGAGTGTATCCCGGTGTATTGTAACGGAGGAATCAAATCTATTTGCGATGACATCACAAAACGGGGTATATAACAATCTATACTGGGCACATCATCATCCTCGACACGGTAACTAGACAACCAGTTCGATGAATGAGTCGCTAAATTACTCAGAAGTCTTTTTATCGGCATCCCATCGAACGGCAACAGGATCATCATAGCAAACTGTTTATTCTTACCATAAGTCATTTCTAATACCTGAGCTCCTATTTCTTCGACATCGAACAAATTGTGCGGCGCTTTATGGTACATCATATTAACCGTGCCTATACTTTTGCCTTGTGAATTATAAAATTGTTCTTCTCTCGTCTGCGTCGAATCGAACGGGTGAGTCCAGTTCGCTTTAAAATACAACACGTCGACTAAAGCCATTCTCAGATCTTCTAAATTCTCCGGTCGTACGGCGTTCAGTATTTTACCATCTGTTGCTATGCATATGTAATAGTTTATATCACTAGCTAGCTTTGTAGTATTAGAAGTATCGACGGAATATATATCTGTGTTGTAAATCGTCGCCGATTGACAAAATTCTGTATGAACCTTTAGCGAACATTCCGTAAACATTGCTGATTGTCCTTTTAAAATTGCATCTCTATCGTCACTCTGTAGAATTTGCTTAGCGGCTAGATGAAGCGCTTGTGTCGCTCTTAATTCCTTCGGTAAGCCTAACTGTTCGACCAATTCCAGAAAGGTGTCACCTGAAGATCCTTCAGCGAGTAAGGAGAAGACGCTCCATATAGAAATGGGTGATATGGCGATGTTCTTCTGTCCGAAAGCCTCTACAAACGAATACGTATTGTCGAGTAAACGTAAAGCGAATTGGTTTGTTTGGGTGAAGTCTATGTTGTCGAGAGGCGCGGTGGAGGCTAGGCCAATGAAGGCCAACACAATCTTCCACATAATGCGGGAACAACGTTTAGCACTTCGCAACACTGATTTTATCGGTTCGAATGGGATTCGTTCGCGTGTTTCTCCCGCAGTGTGTGTAATTTAACTGGTTAAGAAACGTATCCGTTCGTATTCAAATACTATGCGGATGGTTGTCGTAGGCTGTGAGCCGGCGAGGTCAAAGATTACACTATAGAGTATAATACTGTTTATATTCTTTGTAATGAGATTACGTTTTATTCAATAAATAATTACTTACACATTCAATACTATATAAGTATATCATTTTTTTTTTGCTATATTATTTTTAAATATATGACTAGTTGATACCCGCAACTTTGTTCTCCAGAAAATTATTTGTTATTTCATAGAAACTATGTGTTTTATATATATTAATTATAGGTTGATTTATACAATTGTTAAATTATAATTTGATATATTTAACTCCCAAGTACTTTTAACCCGTTTCAGGTTATTTAGGTTAAGTTATTAATCATTATTCCTTAACCTTATGGGAAAGCGTACGTAATACGCTGGAGAATTAAATACTGTTTACCTGATCATTTACCTAATAGTTTATTTATTTATTAATTTACATAATTTTCATAGATAGTCCATCAGGACTAGACATTTTTAAAAATGATTGACATGTATTTCATTACTTATTCCAAGACATCTGTAACAATTTTTTTTACAACTTTTTACAAAACTTTTATTATATCTATAGATTGTATGTATGTATTTGGTATTGTATAAATATTGTAGATTGTAGACGTAAAGAGCGTGAAGTATTACGAATATAAACATAAATATAGGCTTAGACTAGTTATTAATATGAAAAAAAAATGTATTTGCAAATTATTTTTATTGGTAACACTAAACCTTGTCAATGACTACTAAGCCAAAAAAAGGTTGAGAAACATAGGAAAAGGTACTGAATATGCATTTATTGCATTATGTACGTTTATGTATACACACATACTATAGCAAGTGTTGTTTTCGTGTTTGAGACACATTGGAATTTTATCTACGCGCGCCATTTAACCCCTTGAGTATTGAAACCATAAGGCTTTAAGCTCCATACAAACAATGATGCTTTTATGTGTAACATTAATACATTCATCGGTCTGTCTGTGTATTGAGATATATTTGAAAGTACTCCTCGAATATTATTATAATTACAAGTGATTGGTGTCCGCCATTTTGTTTTGCTAAAAATTGGTCGAATATTTCAAGAAAACTATGTCTTATCTGGAATAATTGCGGTTGTCCTTTTTTCAGTTGTTTCTGAAGTTATACTTCTCTTGGCGTGTTAGGGAAAAATGATGAGAGTAAATTATTACGATGCTCGCGCAGACCGTCACGAAAAACAGACACCCTGAAGTTAGCTATAGTCAACTTTTTCTATTGTTAGTGTCGTTTTTCTACAAACGTAGAATAAGGCGAAAGATAAAATTTTTGAAAAGATTTTTATCTTGTTACGTCAAAGAAGTATAACTTACTCGCATAATTTTTCCTTATCGCGTCAAAAGAAGTTTAACTTCAAAAACACATCAATTTTATTTTTTATCATCGTATATGTGTATGATGAGTATTTTCCTTCGTTTGGCCACAATCTCGAATGATGTTAAAAGACAATATCCATTAAGATGGTGAAGTAGATAATTTAAGGAGGGCTGGATCTCCAGTGCAGTTGCTTGACCATACCTATAATTTCTTGGCAACAGATTTCAAACTTGAGGCTATTAGCTACCCAGATGAGCTTAGAAAAAACCATACCACTATGCTATGATTTCATGTTTCCCTTCACTAGAAACTCCGGGTAACTGCAGGTACTCGGACCTATATCGATCGAGGAGGTTTTCAAAAACGTTACTACTGTGCTGTTAATGATCCATATAAAAGCAATTTAAAACTATAAATCACGAGCGAAATCGGACGCGAATCTAGTTAAATTTAAACTCCAATCAAGTCTGATTTCATGGTTATAACTTTACATCATTGTTTCAATTGTTTATATCATTGATGTGTATCATAATTTATAAATTGCTCTGAGGAAAAATATGTCGGCTTGATATGAGGACTACTAGAGATGTATATAGGATTTGTCGATATTTCAAATTACTACCATATCTTTATACTAGCAGGTGACGAAGAATACGTCTGCTTTTATCTTTAAAAAATCCGCATTTAATGATCATACTCTTCTGTAGTTTAGTTTTTTTTTCTCGAACTGACTACGCTATTGATCTAGTAAGGTCTTAACAGCTTCACCGGACTACTAAGGCGAGCGCTTAAGGCACTCAGCCGATTTTATTTTGACAACTAGCTCAAGGTTGCGCGGCACACCTCGGCTTGGGCTGTTGTCTGATACATGCAATACGCGACCTTTCTGAGCTAAACTAAGCTAACTATTCATACATATATGAGTTGTTGAAACATATATGTGTACCAAGCATACATACCTCAACAACTTTTATATATATTTCGTATCGGATAATTTTTTAAACTACTTCAGTTTGATAAGGGAAAAATATAAAACCCTTCCACTTGCATGTATAAGCGTGTATGCGTGCACGTGTGTGGAGGTGATATGTGTAATGTTGTCGCAGTGATGTAAGATTTTGTGTCACTGTATCGCGCGAGCAGCGTACTCAAGGGCTCCACGCCGAGGGAACGGACCTAGGCTTGAGCTGCTGCCGAGGGGGGCCTAGTCTGGTGTGCGGGAGCGAAATTTACCCCCAGACCACGGCGGCGTGATCTGTGGTTACGCGGGCGTGGGCGTGAGCACACTCTGTTTGGAGAGACAGGCTGGTACTGATCGTTCACTGCCGTTATTTCATCGGGGGGGCCGGTAAAAATATGTCGCAGACGTCTTTTACAACGCGCAGCGTTCGGTACAGGTTCGTATTTTGCGGCGGATACCACTAACGGACTGGATGTAGTTTAGTAGTTTTGACGTGACTCAAAGGAAGAGTGTATTTTCATTATGTTTATAGAATACGTTTATAGTAAATCCCGAAGTAATTAATTTCAATTTCTGCGTGAAGTTTTAACGTCACAAAATCCTTTTATATTATATTAGCAACCACTCGTAACTTTAATCCAATTATACTAAAGCTAGTCATCTAGTCCCGAGGTATTTGGTAGGTAGCCTCCTCGTCTTTTTACCCTTATTCCACTTAGGTAGGGTCGGCACAACATGGTTTCCTTTTCCACTCTCCCCTTGCAGATGTCACCTCAGTGTCTCACACAATCCATCCATACCTTTTTCGGTGTTCCTCTACTCCTATATCCATTCAGTTTCACACTTAAACCTTTTCTAGTTACATGACTTTCATATCTTCTCATAATATGGCCGTTCATACTAACCTATTACTCCTCGACGTCTTTGTCACTGGCGCTTTTAAAAAAATTCTTATTCTTATCCAGTCTAATTACACCACACATAGATCTTATTATATTTGGTAGGTAGCATGTAAACTATTACTGTTGTGATAGTGTTGTCTACAGACAGTATTAAAGTGCGTACAAATGATAAAGAAAATTTAGGCCTTAGAATAATAAGATACGAATAGAATAATAAGAACGCATAAAAAGTTAGTTCGGTACTTTAGGTGACTGCAAAAGTGAAGCATAAAATCGTACATGGGTGCAAGCGATTACACGAGTACACACGCACACCAAGATAAAAAAGGGTTGCCTTTAAAATGTAGCTTGCCCACAACCGGGGAAAATGAAAAGCATTATTTCTTAAACCGACGCGTGCTCTTTTTTGTATTCAATGTTTTTGCTTACCTCGTCTTCGTAGTCATTACTTCGGCCTTAATTCAACACTTAAAGAAACAATTTTGATGTTTTATACCATACATTCCATATATTACAACGTAGTCGAGGTCGAAGAAACGACTAAGTATGTGGGGGTCAGTGTTGTAATTACTTAGGATCAGTAGGAATCCTTTGAACAACAAAACACAATAAATGTTAAGATTTTATTGATATAATTATTGATTGAACATTTGTTTTTATAAGCGTAAATCGTCGAAATACTACAATATGTTGATAGCTTATATGCGAAAAATGATAATAAAACACTTCTTATGTTTTTTAGGTGTATTGTGACAGCATTTAATTGCACAACCCGTCATAATTATTTATTTTCTGAGAGACGCGTTCGGAACAAAGTGACCTTGTACACTATGGAACGGGCAGGCGTAGGGAGCCATTTCTGGCTCCAATTTAGTGGCGTCAAATTTTATGCGCGGATTTGGTTTCTATGCGTTATTATTCTAAGATTTAGGCACTCTATCTTACTTATCGATAAATATCGACCATCTCTAATATGAGTTCGGGAAACGAGTTATGTTTGGAGATGTGATCATTTATCGCGATTTAACATTAACGTTTTAAGTAATTTTAGCTACATATTTTGCGATTCTAACTATATGTAAAAATAAATAAATAATAGCATAAAATTAAATAGGACATCATTTCAGGACATCAATAGTAACCAGGTGATAGCCGCTCGCTACTTGATGCAATAAAAAATGACAAAAGGTCAATTTTTCGGGTGCTAAGACAAAGGCACTGTGTCTCAGACGATCGCAACCACTATTTACATGGTGATAAACTAATCACTCATGTCGTACTTCGACATCAGATAGTGTATATCTTGCTGCCCAGAGACTGTAGGCCGATTTGACGGCGGCAAGTGATGGTGGAATGTGGATTTGTAGGCAGTCACTGTTGCTCTTATATTGCATTTTTATTACCAGTGCCAAATAAAAGGCAATACTTTGACTTATTTTTAACTATATATACAAAATTATGTAGCTCTATCGTTGAGCGCGTATTACTCAAAAACTACTGGTTAAATTTCGAACTAATTTTCTTACTTCTTAGACCAGGAGTGCTCAAACTTGAACTGTGTGCGATCCACCTCAATATTGTAAGACTGCGATCGATAGACTCTAAAAGGCTGCCAGTATGTGTGATGCAGGATTTCTAGGGTGTAAGGTTTGGGGTGTAAGGAGTGTCGAATAACATCTAAGACTTGAGACATCCAAGCCAACCTTACCTGCACGTGGTGCACCCTGCTAAATAACGAACGTGGCAAAGGCGAAAGCGGAGTGGTAGGGTTTTACAGCCTGACTGGGTCGCACACCACCATGTATATGGCGAAAAAGCCCGTCATAGTGATTCGTTTTTCCGGGTTGCGTTTCGGGATCAGCCTGTGCATATCCAGCTTTTCGCAGGTCGGCATGACAGCGGCGACCGGCGAGGGATAACGCATCTCTCGGTAGTCGCCATTGTTTTTGGATTGTACTGTGCTCATCATAAGGTACAGTGCAGTCATTATGTTGTGATACAATAAAAAATTAAAAAAAAGTTATTGAAGTTATAATAAACTATGACTTAATAAACACTACGCGTTCAGCGATTTGTTCTCTTACCGTCGAAAAGTGGGGCAAGCTGTGCTTATGTGTTTTCTTATTTACATAAGATATATTATTGCGACAATAAACAACACAGACAAAGATGCGGCTATCAGCTAGTTCTTAGATAAAATCTTGAATAAGCTAATGTAATTGAAAACATTCCGAACTCTCGTATAAGTTTGGAAAAAAATGTAGCTTCTAACCGGTTTCCAAACTTTAATATCTATACGACAAATCAACGAATAGATGCACGTTCGTTTGATAACGTGATCGGACGTCATTCCGAATGACGTTAACTGGAATCAGTTAACCAGGTACTTCTGTGAGACGACCACAACCTAACTAATACAGACAGGTATAGTCATAGTGGAGGAATGCACTATAAGAAGTGCTAAAAATGGGAAAATTATGAACAAACGAAGTGTCGGAATTGTTACGAAGATCGCTAAAGCGAACTATAATGCGTTTGTCTGTCGTGTGGTACCGGTAAAATTGAATAGCACCCCTATCTTCCCGTAGGTATCGTACAAGACGATTAAGGGAGTGCGAGATAATATTGACCCCTTGTAACTTTCTCACCGTGATACTGTGACATCTGTACAGTCCTTCTTCGGTCGTAACGGTCCACGTTCCACTGGATACAGAATAACAAGGATTAGTATGTGGATCTGTGTCTTGCATCTGACCGTTTTTATTGCTGGACTCCGAGTACTTCTCAGACTAGGGATCAAAGTGCTTGCCATGGCCGAAATGGTCATCGTTATTATAATGTTTGGTAAATCGTAACTGAGACCTGTTGTAGATAATCATTGCTGGCAGCACATGGAAACAGTTATCTTTTATTTATTATTTTATGTTTGGCAATTAACTGCCATTGTCGTGTAAGTAGTAATATTATAAATGATAATTGTGATAATTTCAATGTTCTAACAAAATGGTGGTCCTCTTGTTAGAACATTCCATGGGTTTTGTGGCATATCGGAATACATGCTCCGTGGTATGATTTCTCATCCACTTTACGTGTACACAAATATTTATTGTATCAATTTCATATTTGGACCGTTTATTTTGAAAGTGGTGTAAGTCCATTTTCTTTTGTTTCGAGAAAATTAAAGATTACTAAATTTGTTACTTTAAAAATACAGGCAAATCATATGAGGTCTAGCATTGTTTTTATTGTTTTATCAACATTTAATTTGTTTGTATAAATTTGTTTTTGGCTAATTAGACTACGATAACACATATTTATGTGCTGTAAATGGACTTACACCACTTTCAAAATTAGACAATTGTAAAAATCGTTTAATATCAATTTTGAAAAATCAAATATCGCTTAAAATGTACTTCATTTTAATATAATTTTGTTTACAAATACGCATAACAACACATAAAATTTTATTTTAGACGGCAATTACATTGTCATTACAAGATACTGATTACAAGAATTTACTTATTCTCTGCAGGTGGTAGTGTTTCAAAATATTTATTTTCTTCACACAGGTTATGCGCTGTACATTTTCTAATACATTTCTCTAATTTTTTAATATCTATCTTTTAACTTGCGAGTAGTGGAAACACGGAGGGGAAACAATGCATATCGTCCGCGGGTGAAACCGCGGGACACAACTAGTATAAAATAAATGAAAAATAACAAAACACTGATCGGCATCCATCTGCTATGCCACCTACCTCTGTCAATTGGACTTACACCACTTTCATAATCGATGATTATGCAATTTCATTTACCGACCGATTTTAAGTTGTACAAAACATGGGATTTTTTTGAGAAATTAAACACGGACTAGTTATATATAAAAAAATTGCATTAAATTAAGCATGAATTACGTGATAGCTCATTTTTCTCAAAAATGGACTTACACCACTTTCAAATTTCAAATAAACGGTCCATTTATTGTTTTTTCCTTGTTTCAATATGTCAATAGAATAATGTATATATCTCTTCTATAATATAAGTAAATAATTACAATATTGTATTTCATATTTGATATACAACATGACCGAATAGGCAGATCAATGGCTTACACAAGAGGATACAAAGAAATCTTAGCATAGAAGTTACACAAAGTATCACATTGTCTTTCCATAACCTAAATCGTTGCAGATTAGTTTCACTATACCCTATTGTTCCGTGTACAATCTGTTTTCGGAGAACCGAATCGTTCGCAAAGGGTGAGGCTAGTTAAATTGTCGGTGTTAGGTTTTAATACACCTATTTACCTATATTGGTAACCACTGTGCTTATATTGTAAACACAGCGATTCAGTTATAAAATGGTAATATAACCGAAATTAATAAATAATAGGGCAACTTAATTATGAATGGTGTCAGCTTTGAACAATCCTATAGTTGGTATAGTTCCTTGATTGCTAAAATGGCTAAAATAAGTTATTGATTAACAATAATATAGAATTAAATTTAGGTAACATGATACTTAAATTCTGTAATTCTCGATCGGTTACTAAAGATTCTAAGGTGGTAGAGCCACGCTGAAGTAATTACTGGTTTAAGCATGAATGGTTCAGCTCGCAACTCGCCCGGGGTAGTACCACCCTCTCACAGACAACCGACGTGAAGTAACACTGTTTGCATTGTTGCGTTTCGTTCGGTCAGTAAGAGCGCCGGAGGTCAATCTCTCCTTTTCCTCCTCCCATCCCTCCCCCCCAAACACAAGCTGGCAACGCATGATGATGCTAGTGTCTATGGATGGTAGTGATCACTTAACATCAGATGACACATCTGTTCGTTTGCCTCCTATGATATAAAAAAAAGTTCTTCATTCAGGGAAATTACTGGAAAAAAAGCCAATACATACATACACCTACGTACCTTTAAAATTATACTTTACACATATTACCGTCTATAAATGGTATATTCTCATTAAATCTATATATATAAACTAGCGGTCCCTGCGGACGTTGTCCTGTTTTGATAATTAATAAAAACCCTAAAAGTCAACCGCAGCGCCATCTACCTGGTCCAATTGAATCCAAACTATTCTCGCATCCACTGGAACATGTATACAAAATTTCATCCAAATCGGTCCAGCCGTTTAAGAGGAGTTCAGTGACATACCGTGTGTACAGAAGAAATTTATATATAAAGGTACAATAAAACTGTACATTGTTTGTCTCAGTCAATTTGCATAACTGCGCGATCGATTTTGACGAGACTTTTACTAGAAGTTACAAGACTTTTCAGGTTGTTATAGGAGCTAAATATGATTACGTGTTTTTTTTTATAGTAGCACGGCAAAATGACTGCACCATGCCTGATGGTAAGCACAGTACAGTCAAAAAACAATGGCGACCACCGAGTGACACACTATTCATCGCTGGTCTCCACTGTCATAAGCTGGATATGCACAGGCTGATCCCGAAACGCGACCCGCAGAAGCGAATCACTATGACGGGCTTTTTCACCGTATACATGGTGGTTGCGACCCAGTCAGGCTGTAAAACCCTACCACCCCGCTTTCGCCATTGCCTCGTTCGTTATTCAGCAGGGTACACCACGTGCAGGTGAGGTTGGCTTGGATGTCTCAAGTCTTATGATGTTTGTTATTTATTACACCCCTTAGAAAAAAAACCCCTTGTTGCCGTAGAAATTAAGGAGTAACGAAAAAAACACAGTTGAAACAAACAAACAAGACATTGAATTCAAATGAAATATGTATGGAAGTTTTTGGTGGGGTCTTGAAATGAGAAAAAAAACCCCTTGTTGCCGTAGAAATTAAGGAGTAACGAAAAAAACACAGTTGAAACAAACAAACAAGACATTGAATTCAAATGAAATATGTATGGAAGTTTTTGGTGGGGTCTTGAAATGTTGTGTAGTTGATTTTATATTTTATTCATAGTCTTGTGTTATTTGGCTTTATATTTTGTAATATTGGTTGTGTTTTACATAATATAGTTCGGTTACTGTGCGCACACACATAGCGAGGTTTAGAGATAAAAGATGGACCTACAGTACCACCGTATGGAGAGGACCCCAAGGAAAAAGAAATCGGCACGCTACCACCTCATTTCGAGGTAGTTTTAGATTCGCTGCTACTAGATGCTGGAACGACCTGCCCCCTCCAATGCGCAATCTCAATGCGGTACATACATTTAAAATTCATTTTAAAACGTTTTTATTAGCATCACAATGTATGTAAATCAAAGGTTATGCATCTAATTTTTGTTGTATATATATTTTAGTCACGCCTGCAATTGCTTCTCTTATATGTTGTTTTATGTATCCTACTAATTTTATTTATTTCCCCTGTATACAATATGTACAATAGTATTATTTACGTCACTTGTTTTCGCTATATATATTATATTTCATATTTTTAATTGATATCGCTCCGTGACTTGCACTGGGTTCCAGCTGAAAATCAGCGCTAAGTGTTTCTTAACACTTTAGCATATGCTGAGCTGGATTCCATTTCGTAATGCTGCGACGTGCATATTTTATCCACTTTGGAACTTACAAACCAATAAATGGACTCTAATTAAACGATATATATTCTCGCATGAGATTGGTAAAATAATTCGATAAACCGACTGGAATAATTACTTTAACTAGAAGTTAATTTAATGTCATATTTGCATTTTTAGCAACACGGTCGCTATATAGGAAACTTTGCAAAATCACAATAAAAAAAGAATAAAAACCTTCGCTAGTAATATGTAATATAATATTTAAAAAGCCGGCAACGCACTTGCGACTCCCCTTGTGTTGCTAGTGTCTATGGTAGGCGGTTATCCCTTACCACCAGGTAACCCACCTGTCTGTTTGCCCCCTATAATATAATTTCAGCATAAATGGGTCGGCTCGTCCGGGGTAGTACCACCCTCTCACAGAAAACCGACGTGAAGTAGCAGTGCTCACATTGTTGCGTTTCGTTAGGTCAGTGAGAGCGCCGGAGGCCCACCTCCCCTTCCCTCTCCTCCTCTCCCTCTGCCTCCCAAAAGCCCTTCCCTCCAAAGGGTGGCAACGCACTTGCGACTCCTCTGGTGTTGTTAGTGTCCATGGACGGTGGTGATCACTTAACATCAGGTGACCCACCTGTTCGTTTGCCACTTATGACATAAAAAAAAACATATTACGCTTGAAAGAGAAATCTTTCCACAGAAAATGTAAAGTTGTGTACGATGGTAAAATAGTTTGGGAATCTGCGGCAATATTTTCTAGTTTCTTCTAACTCGCCGACGCAACAGTTGAAACTTGAGGTCAGCTGTCACTGTGAAAATATCCGAACCTCTTTTTATTGTAATAGGCCACTGTTTAACCTCGTGGTCTTACCACAATCTTATCTATATCAAATACATATAATAAGAATGCAGATCTAACGTGTCTGTACTTATTGGATTTTCGTGAAAAGAAATGTTGCAGGAATAAGTATAGTAATAAATACATTACAATCATTTTTAGAAATGTTTGTCTGTTTGTATAAACACGCATCATAGCTAAAGTACTAAATATACGATAAAAGCATAAAGCATATCCTCGAGAATAACTTAGTCTTTATTTCATTAAAATCGGTCGACTCTACCAAAAGTTATTGTAATTTTATTGACGACGCGGCATAAGTGCGAGAGAAAGACAAGACAAGTAAATGGACTTAATGTAATTCATTCGCGTGAAAATGTTTATCTTCTTTCACGTGAATATCACATTTTTTTTTAATTTTTGGCAACCAATCTTCTACTAGATTATTACCGTCATGGTTGAGTAGGTAATGTTAGTAGATGTTTCTTGGGAGCATGTCAATGAACTAACAAGGTAGTGGCCGTTTTATTAAAACTTTCCAAGGGACATTCTGGCAAGTCAGAGTTCATGCTCCGTGTTATTATTTCGCGTCCATTTCATTTGTTCACAGTAATAAATAATTAAAAAAAGCTTTTATTTGATCCTGTTACATAGAAAGAAGAAAGAAAGAAATATTTTATTAATAATGCATAATTTACAAAATATAAATAAAATATTTCTTTCTTTCTTCTTTCTATGTAACAGGATCAAATAAAAGCTTTTTTTAATTATTTATTACTGTGAACAAATGAAATGGACGCGAAATAATAACACGGAGCATGAACTCTGACTTGCCAGAATGTCCCTTGGAAAGTTTTAATAAAACGGCCACTACCTTGTTAGTTCATTGACATGCTCCCAAGAAACATCTACTAACATTACCTACTCAACCATGACGGTAATAATCTAGTAGAAGATTGGTTGCCAAAAATTAAAAAAAAATGTGATATTCACGTGAAAGAAGATAAACATTTTCACGCGAATGAATTACATTAAGTCCATTTACTTGTCTTGTCTTTCTCTCGCACTTATTTACTTATCTACTTTGTTTCTTAATTAAGTCGCGTCGTCATTAAAATTACAATAACTTTTGATAGATTGAACCGATTTTAATAAAAGAAAGACTAAATGTTACCCGAGGATATGCTTTATGATTTTATACGCATACTTTACGCATTAATGCGTGTTCAAACAAACAGACAGATAGACAGACAGACATTTAAAAAAAATCTTGAAATGTTTTTTATTGATCATTTTTACCTTATTTTATTACCTTATATTATTATTATGTAATCATAATTTTATATAGACCATTATTATTATAATGAAATTTAGTAAAGTTGCAGTCAATGCTACTGAAAAGAGAAAGAACAGTAGATAGATAGTTTAACAAATGTTCGACGTGATTCTTTAAATTGGCATAACTTTTTTATTTACGAACCGATTGACATGAAACAAACACTAAATGTTAAGTGAACCTTACCACGATATATCAGTGAAAACCACATCTAAATCGGATAAGGCGTTTCTGAGATTAGCGTGCACAAACGCACAGACAAACAGACAAACAGATAAACAGACAAACAGACAAAAATTCTAAAAATCATTGTTTTGGGTTCTATTGCATTTATAAAGACCCCTAATAATAGTTTTTCTCATATATACTTAATGTACAGACAGCGGTCAGTTACATTTTTATTATATGTATAGATATAGATTAGTAAAGTTGCAGTCAATGCTACTGAAAAGAGAAAGAACAGTAGATAGATAGTTTAACAAATGTTCGACGTGATTCTTTAAATTGGCATAACTTTTTTATTTACGAACCGATTGACATGAAACAAACACTAAATGTTAAGTGAACCTTACCACGATATATCAGTGAAAACCACATCTAAATCGGATAAGGCGTTTCTGAGATTAGCGTGCACAAACGCACAGACAAACAGACAAACAGACAAACAGACAAACAGACAAAAATTCTAAAAATCATTGTTTTGGGTTCTATTGCATTTATAAAGACCCCTAATAATAGTTTTTCTCATATATACTTAATGTACAGACAGCGGTCAGTTACATTTTTATTATATGTATAGATATAGATTAGTAAAGTTGCAGTCAATGCTACTGAAAAGAGAAAGAACAGTAGATAGATAGTTTAACAAATGTTCGACGTGATTCTTTAAATTGGCATAACTTTTTTATTTACGAACCGATTGACATGAAACAAACACTAAATGTTAAGTGAACCTTACCACGATATATCAGTGAAAACCACATCTAAATCGGATAAGGCGTTTCTGAGATTAGCGTGCACAAACGCACAGACAAACAGACAAACAGACAAACAGACAAACAGACAAAAATTCTAAAAATCATTGTTTTGGGTTCTATTGCATTTATAAAGACCCCTAATAATAGTTTTTCTCATATATACTTAATGTACAGACAGCGGTCAGTTACATTTTTATTATATGTATAGATATAGATTAGTAAAGTTGCAGTCAATGCTACTGAAAAGAGAAAGAACAGTAGATAGATAGTTTAACAAATGTTCGACGTGATTCTTTAAATTGGCATAACTTTTTTATTTACGAACCGATTGACATGAAACAAACACTAAATGTTAAGTGAACCTTACCACGATATATCAGTGAAAACCACATCTAAATCGGATAAGGCGTTTCTGAGATTAGCGTGCACAAACGCACAGACAAACAGACAAACAGATAAACAGACAAACAGACAAAAATTCTAAAAATCATTGTTTTGGGTTCTATTGCATTTATAAAGACCCCTAATAATAGTTTTTCTCATATATACTTAATGTACAGACAGCGGTCAGTTACATTTTTATTATATGTATAGATATAGATTAGTAAAGTTGCAGTCAATGCTACTGAAAAGAGAAAGAACAGTAGATAGATAGTTTAACAAATGTTCGACGTGATTCTTTAAATTGGCATAACTTTTTTATTTACGAACCGATTGACATGAAACAAACACTAAATGTTAAGTGAACCTTACCACGATATATCAGTGAAAACCACATCTAAATCGGATAAGGCGTTTCTGAGATTAGCGTGCACAAACGCACAGACAAACAGACAAACAGACAAACAGACAAACAGACAAAAATTCTAAAAATCATTGTTTTGGGTTCTATTGCATTTATAAAGACCCCTAATAATAGTTTTTCTCATATATACTTAATGTACAGACAGCGGTCAGTTACATTTTTATTATATGTATAGATATAGATTAGTAAAGTTGCAGTCAATGCTACTGAAAAGAGAAAGAACAGTAGATAGATAGTTTAACAAATGTTCGACGTGATTCTTTAAATTGGCATAACTTTTTTATTTACGAACCGATTGACATGAAACAAACACTAAATGTTAAGTGAACCTTACCACGATATATCAGTGAAAACCACATCTAAATCGGATAAGGCGTTTCTGAGATTAGCGTGCACAAACGCACAGACAAACAGACAAACAGACAAACAGACAAACAGACAAAAATTCTAAAAATCATTGTTTTGGGTTCTATTGCATTTATAAAGACCCCTAATAATAGTTTTTCTCATATATACTTAATGTACAGACAGCGGTCAGTTACATTTTTATTATATGTATAGATATAGATTAGTAAAGTTGCAGTCAATGCTACTGAAAAGAGAAAGAACAGTAGATAGATAGTTTAACAAATGTTCGACGTGATTCTTTAAATTGGCATAACTTTTTTATTTACGAACCGATTGACATGAAACAAACACTAAATGTTAAGTGAACCTTACCACGATATATCAGTGAAAACCACATCTAAATCGGATAAGGCGTTTCTGAGATTAGCGTGCACAAACGCACAGACAAACAGATAAACAGACAAAAATTCTAAAAATCATTGTTTTGGGTTCTATTGCATTTATATAAAGACCCCTAATAATAGTTTTTCTCATATATACTTAATGTACAGACAGCGGTCAGTTACATTTTTATTATATGTATGTATAGATTACTGTGAACAAATGAAGTGGACGCGAAATAATAACACGGAGCATGAACTCTGACTTGCCAGAATGTCCCTTGGAAAGTTTTAACAAAACGGCCACCACCTTGTTAGTTCCTACAAATGATCACAAGAAACTTCTACTAACATTACCTACTCGACCATGGCGGTAATAATCTAGTAGAAGAATTTGCCAAGAATAAAATAAAAAACGAGATATTCACGTGAAAGAAGATAAACATTTTCACGCGAATGAATTATATTAAGTCCATTTACTTGTCTATTTTTCTCTCGTACTTACGCCGCGTCGTCATTAAAACTACAATAACTTTTGATAGAGTCGACCGATTTTAATGAAACAAAGACTAAGTTATTCGCGAGGATATGCTTTATGCTTTTATCGTATATTTAGTACTTTAGCTATGATGCGTGTTTATACAAACAGACAAACATTTCTAAAAATGATTGTAATGTATTTATTACTATACTTATTCCTGCAACATTTCTTTTCACGAAAATCCAATAAGTACAGACACGTTAGATCTGCATTCTTATTATATGTATTTAATATAGATAAGATTGTGGTAAGACCACGAGGTTAAACAGTGGCCTATTACAATAAAAAGAGGTTCGGATATTTTCACAGTGACAGCTGACCTCAAGTTTCAACTGTTGCGTCGGCGAGTTAGAAGAAACTAGAAAATATTGCCACAGATTCCCAAACTGTTTTACCATCGTACACAACTTTACATTTTCTGTGGAAAGATTTCTCTTTCAAGCGTAATATGTTTTTTTTTATGTCATAAGTGGCAAACGAACTGGTGGGTCCCCTGATGTTAAGTGATCACCACCCTCCATGGACACTAACAACACCAGAGGAGTCGCAAGTGCGTTGCCACCCTTTGGAGGGAAGGGCTTTTGGGAGGCAGAGGGAGAGGAGGAGAGGGAAGGGGAGGTGGGCCTCCGGCGCTCTCACTGACCTAACGAAACGCAACAATGTGAGCACTGCTACTTCACGTCGGTTTTCTGTGAGAGGGTGGTACTACCCCGGACGAGCCGACCCATTTATGCTGAAATTATATTATAGGGGGCAAACACACAGGTGGGTCACCTGATGGTAAGGGATAACCGCCTACCATAGACACTAGCAACACCAGGGGAGTCGCAAGTGCGTTGCCGGCTTTTTAAATATTATATTACATATTACTAGCGAAGGTTTTTATTCTTTTTTTATTGTGATTTTGCAAAGTTTCCTATATAGCGACCGTGTTGCTAAAAATGCAAATATGACATTAAATTAACTTCTAGTTAAAGTAATTATTCCAGTCGGTTTATCGAATTATTTTACCAACCTCATGCGAGAATATATATCGTTTAATTAGAGTCCATTTATTGGTTTGTAAGTTCCAAATTTCTAAATAAAAAGAAACAAATATATTACCAGTACCTCTAAATATTGATTATAAAACTTCCAATTTCCTAGGTATCTTTTTTTTGAAACTCCAAAGATATTTAGTGATGGATTTTGAGAAAAAAAAGTCGAGTTTTTAAAACAACGTTTGGTCGTTAAGGTCAACTTTTCAACAATGCCATCCCGTGTACAGCCAATGCAGTACACCTCGTTCATAGTACAAAGCTGATATTCCAGCCCAATCGATATACACAGGCCCATTCAGTAACGCTTTCATAACGTTTCCAATAAATAACTCGTTAGTTAAACGGTGATTTCTAATATACATTAAAGAAATAGCGAGAGCACTGTGTTATAGTTGAGAAACAATCATACGATATTTGTTTCAATTAATAAAGCATCATAGAAATACAAATTTGTACCAAATTTTGAAATGGAAATTTCTTTAACGCGGAGTAATTTTTGGTAGGAGAAAAACTTATGGGTTCGCGTCACCGATATGCTCGTGACGTATTGTGCTTGCGTCAAACTAGCGACGCGTAGTATAGCGGCCTGTTAAAATGTAATATTGATATTTCATATTGAGCTCGTGTAGCCCATCATTATTTGATTGATTTGATTTTGTAATTAATTTCAAATTTTAAAGGAGAACAGCTTTCCCATTGTTTTGAGTTTTCACTTTTAACTTATGACTGTTTCTTTTTCTCAATAAACACATAACTAATACCCATATGAATTTCATACGTGACTTGTGATCGATTGGAGACCGTCCCCTTGGGGCTCGTAAACATACGTTTGAGAACCACTGACCCAATGTCATTGACACAATAATTTTCTACCATATTTTAGGTAAAAATATGCAAGCATCCGATTAACATGTAAATATCTTTTATATGCCTCGAACTCGTCTGACAAGTAGTCGAGGTTGCAAGTTCAAATATTAATTGGACCATTAGTTTGATTTATACGCGTCGTTGGTTAACTGAGTTTTTGACCGCTTTATAACTATATAACGTATACGACGGCATTTCAAAACATGCTAATTTCTTCGTCGTAATATTAAGAAAAGTCCCTTTTTTAACTGAATGCGTAAGACGAGGATAATGATTTTCAAGTGAATGCATTTTAACATATCTATTTTGCATATTTTGTAGCTTATCGTCTGGGCGTATTCTGACCCGGATGTTATACCTGATTTCTAGCGGCTAACACTCCTTGTCAAGTAAACAATATTACTAAAAGTATCTTGTTATATTGTTATATTCCAGGCAGTTTTTGTCGCATCTCACAATTCACGCTCCGCAGTGTTCTTTGACATTCATTTCCCTTGAGCACAATAACCGAAGTATCTATACACACAATATGAACGTAAATCTATCGTGTCTGTATGTTTTAGATTCTCGTGAATAAAATTGTTGAATAAGTAATAAAATACATTTTAACCATTGTTAGAAATGTCTGTTTAACTCTCTGTTTGTATCAATAAAACAAGGAACATATAAAATATATCCTCGAGAGTACCTTAGTCTTTGTTTCATTAAAATCGGTCGACTCTATCAAAAGTTATAGTAATTTTAATGACGACGGGGCGCAAGTACGAGAGAAAAATAGACAAGTCAATGGATTTAATAAATTCAGATGATTTTATTAATTACTGCTGTTTACATAACGTAGAACGCGGGCGAAGTCGTGGGCACAGCTGGTATTACGTAAAATACCACCAATATTTCAAAATATAGAGTCAAAAAACACAATATTATGAATAAAATACTTAACCTATGTCAAAATGCAGGGGTTATTTTTTTATGTCATAGGTGGCAAACGAACAGGTGGGTCACCTGATGTTAAGTTATCACCACCGTCCATGGACGCTAACAACACCAGAGGAGTTGCACTTGCTTTGCCACCCTTGGGGGGAAGGGTTAGGGGAGGGAGAGGGAGAGGAGAGAAGAGAGGAGAGGGGAGGTGGGCCTCCGGCGCTCTCACTTACCGAACGAAACGCAACAATGCAAGCACCGTTACTTCACGTCGGTTTTCTGTGAGAGGGTGGTACTACCCCGGGCGAGCCGACCCATTCATGCTGAAACCAGTAATAGTTTCAGTGTGGCTCTACCACCATCAATAATTATAATAGTACTATGTCCGCAAACCCTCTCATTGCACAGGTTCGGCTGACGATGTAAGGCAGTTAGTGTGTATCCAGTCTGCCTTATTGAAGTCAAACTTCTAATGCGACTTCTAACAAGGTTGCGTTCAACGTGGAGGGGGTATGAAAGCACTGTTGCGTTAAACGTTCAACGCTCCTGGAGAGGGGCATAGAAAGAGACGGAGCGAGAAAAATAATCAAACATTCCGTATCTTACTTTAGTTATCATAATCCCATTGTAAATGTTATAGATTTGGATATTTCTCCACTCAAAAATGATAATTAAAAGATGCGATCAATTGTTAATAAAGTTTGACTTAAAGAAACAATATGATTTCACTAAAAATCTATTTCTACCCCTTCCTATTTTCACTTCCACATTACGAAGTTTATTTTCTTCCACGCGGAGGGACTCTACGCACTATTTTATTATTAGGATCGGGCATGGCTACACCTTCCGCCTTAGATTCCCTTAGATCCCATGCCACCCCAACCAAAACGTTGGCCGGTACATCATGGGGCTTAGTGAGTAAGAATCTTACACTATCCACTCTCTCCCCGGGAGGGTGGTGTGTCGTTAAAGATTTCCCTACGTCAATAAAAAAGGGTTACTATGTCTGGCTACATCTATTTGTATTTCTTTGAGTTTATTTTGTTTGTACAGTCTGTAAGGTATGTAAGGTTCTGCCAAAAATCTTGGTAGTCCTGCACCACCTTTCGGCTGTGAAGTGAGTACTGATTTGGAGCTAGTCGCAAGTACGTATTCTCAGGCATACAATAGCTATTGTGCAGCCGGGATAGTGAGAGATATTTCGACAGGCACATTTGTAACTCTTCTATTTTTATGTCTCTTTGCCTTTGTGGTGTTTTTGATTCGTTAGTTGCTCACATGGATTGCATTATAACATTGTTAAATTTTTAATTGAATGATTTTATTATTTTATTGTTTATAGGTATATTATGAGTTAATAATTAATATATGTCCGTAAGAACTTTGAAAAGCTAGATTTCGTAAAAAACCGGCACAGTCTAAATACTAGAAATTATGACAAACTGGTTGTCCCACGTTTTAGACTTAGTAAAGCCGGTTATAGTTTTTTGGGAAATAGTGTTAGATTTTACAACAAAGCCCCAAGGGATATTAGCGATTTCCCGGATTGCGAATTTAAGCGCCATGTCAAGCGGGTTTTGGTGTCAATAGGCTATTATAGAGTGGATCAATATGTGAACGATGGTGATGTCTGGAATTGACTCATCTCTGTGCAGCCATTAAAAACGTTTGTGATATTTACTATTATGTAGAATATATTATTATTCTAAATTGAGTGTTGTTGATGACATTAAAATGAGTTTCTTGCCGGTTCTTCTCGATGACTGGGTTGTTTTCCGAACCGGTGGTAGTTTTGACGTTCATGAGTGCCTTCTATACCTAAATTGAATAAAGTTTTTTTGATTTTGAATAGTTTGTATTTTTGTTAAGTTACCGACTACACGTCCGTACATTGTTATGATCGCCCAATGAAAATCAGCGCTGTGGTATCACTCAGTTGTACTGCAATTAGCATGTATCTGGGGGTGTCATTATTGGACATATTTAATTAACTATATGTATGTCTCCTTTATTTATCTTGTGGTCGTGATGTTTTCCAACAATAAAAACTATCTACTTCTTTCTTTCTTTCTTTCTTCTAGTAATTTCGTAATTGAACTTCAGAGGAATTGTATATATCATTATATGTTCATATATATACAACATAGAAGCTAATAATTTCAAGCATATTTTCTATACAAAAGAGAAAGCTTAAATTACTTCGCCCTCGTCTCTCATTATAGATCGAAATCTATACTAATATTATAAAGAG
>MU159050.1:416956-436245 GCA_015888305.1 Antheraea pernyi | reverse complement strand
CTCAAGGGCTCCACGCCGAGGGATCGGACCTAGGCTTGAGCCGCTGCCGAGGGGGGCCTAGTCTGGTGTGCGGGAGCGAAATTTACCCCCAGACCACGGCGGCGTGATCTGTGGTTACGCGGGCGTGGGCGTGAGCACGCTCTGTTTAGAGAGACAGGCTGGTACTGATCGTTCACTGCCGTTATTTCATCGGGAGGGTCGGTAAAAATATGTCGCGGACGTCTTTTATAACGCGCAGCGTTTGGTACGGGTTCGTATTTTGCGGCGGATACCACTAACGGACTGGGGCAACTTAGACTATACTATAGTAACTTCGTCCGCAGTGGAACTTTATGTCACCCTCATGCATTAAGTTCATTTAATTATCTACTTTTCTGTCGTACTTAAGTCGGGACGTCATTAAAATTACAATAACTTTTGATAAAGGGAATCGATATTATTGAAACAAAGACTAAATATTGCTTGAAGATATACTTTGTGATTTTATTGAAAAGGTTTTATCGTGAATGCAGTACTTTAGCAGTGATGCGTGTGCAAACAACCTTACACATATCACCTCCACACACGTGCACGCATACACGCTTACACATGCAAGTGGAAGTGGAATCTTTTTCCCTTATCACATTGAAATATTTTAGAATATTATCCGATACGAAATATATATAAGAGTTATTGAGGTATGTATGCTTGGTACACATATATGTTTCAACAACTCATGTATGTATGAATAGTTAGCTTAGCTTAGGTTATCTCACATAGGTCGCGAATTGCATGTACCAGGCAACAGCCAAAGCCGAGGTGTGTGTGAGTTGTCAAAATAAAATTGGCTGAGTGCCTTAAGCGCTCGCCTTAGTAGTCCGGTGAAGCTGTTAAGACTTTGCTTGGACAATAGAGTAGTCAGTTCGAAAAAAAAATTTTTTTTTTTCAAACAAACAGGCAGACATACATTATACATACATTAAGAAAAAATTGAAATGTATTTTATCACCTATTCCTAGACAACTGCAACAATTTTTTTTTTCACAATCTGAAAAGTAGACATTTTAGATTTACATTCTTATTATGTCTATAGATTCGAACAACGATATTCGCCATACACATGATTATTAGTGATTTGTTTTATATAACACGCTCTTTCACGCTCGATTGGTGTGCGTAGGTTTGAACACGGGAAAGCGTGTACTCCATCCACAAATGATTTTTATTGTTTGTCTTTACACGCGAACTCATTCACGCGCGAAAGCGTTTTCACGCGGTAATGCGCGTGTCGTGTAAAGGCGTGTAATGAAAATATTTTCCTTCATTATAAAACTTTAGTATAACTTCGGTAAAACCGTGGGACTAGTTATCGTGCTATGTCTATCGTTACGTAGTCGAAAGTAATGGGATAATGTATTCCCATAATTTCATTTATTGTGATCATAAACAATATGGGAGACGATAGACGATATGACGATAGACACAGATATGGTAGTAAGATTACAATAAAATGTTTTCTCTCCTAGCAACGAGAGGCTGAACGCTTGGCGTCCGGCGGTGGTGATGTGTTCTTCATGCGAACCCCAGAAGACTTAAGCGGAAGGGATGGCGAACTGATCCTTGTGGAATTCTGCGAGGAACATCCACCGCTTATCAGCCAAGTCGGAATGTGCACCAAGATAAAGAATTATTATAAACGTACTGCGACTAAGGTATGTTATAAATCCAATAAAGATTCGTTAAAGCATAAACTTCAGTTGTTTTGCAGCTTATTGTTGATATTTTTGTCTTGGATATAGGCACTTGGTACTCTATGTGCCCTTTTTTTACTTATCCGTGTCTATGTTATTCAGGTTACATAGTTACATACATACATAGTAGGGCGTACACGAACTAGTTTGCTTTGTGTTCATGACTCATAGAAGGGACTATATATAAAATTACACAAAGGGTTATTTTCCTTTTTCGAACTGACTACGCTATTGATCTATCAAGATCTTTATAACAGCTTCACCGGACTACTAAGGCGAGCGCTTAAGGCACTCAGCCGATTTTATTTGGACAACTAGCTCAAGGACACAAAGGAGTAGTTTATTGCTTTTTGTTCATTATAGTACTATACTATTTATGTAGAAATATTCTAAATGTACATTGCTAAAACATGTATTGGAGAAAAGTGTAAAAACTTTGCAGCTTTAGTATTGCTATTATAATTCATTTTTAGATTAATTGTAATTCGAAAAAAAATGTCGTGGAAAAATAAAATAAAAAAAGGATGTGCTTTTTGTTCCTGATTCTGAATATATATCAAATTAAATATCGCAAAAAAATAAACGGAAGATATTCCACTTTCTCTGGTGACAGTACAGCACTCTGTATACACCGTCGGTTAGATCTAAGGATTATAGAATTTACCTTTTTTGGAATATTACTAGGAATAATGTATGAGTTTCCTAGAAGTTATTCAATTTTTAATTACTTTAGGGAATTAATTTAGAAACATATTTTATTATTACTCACGTAGGTTAAATAAGGAACTTCTATATAACATTTTATGGTTATAAACCTACCACTAGTTTGAACATTTATGTTGATAAGGTCAAAAAATTGTTATTAATGACCATGTTACACCACGAATGTATATTTGCAGGATAATGGGCCGAAACCATTAAAATATGGTGAGATTGCATACGCACACACTTCCCCATTCCTTGGTATACTGCCACCAGGAGCTACACAGCCCGTTGTGGAGAATAATATGTACCGAGCACCTATATATGAACATAATAATAGTAATGATATAGTTGCTAATCAATACATATACAATACAATATACAATACAATACAAATACATTACGTATATTTAATGTTAATAAATTAATTTTCCAATATTATTAATAATGTAAGTGCGAGTTGTATAGATGTGATAAAGGGCTGTAGATATTCAGTCTAGTATGCTCCTTTTATTTTTATTATATTATTCATCAGACTGTTGACTTTTGCATTATTCCCTAAATTAATAAATGAGAATACATAGAGTGTATTTATCAATTGTATTTATCAATGACTGTGTTTATCATTGACTGTATTTATCACTGACTGTATTTATCATTTATTTTATATAGATTGGTCTTATATAGATGGTGGAAACGCTAATTGGCTAACGTATAAAGTTTGTTAAAACCACTCTAGTTTTTTTTTAACGTGGGGAAATCCCTTATGGACCCTCCCTTTTATGTCCGACTCGCAGGGACTAAAACCCCACGGTGCACCGACAGACCGTAATTGTTGGGCGGCAAGGGATCGTACAATGCTACTCAACCTTGCAGATTATAAGAATTGCTAAAAATTTAATAAATGGTAATATGTTATTGCAGGCAAGCTTATTACGTTCGCGAAATAGACGCGTTGTATGTAGCCGGTCAGGAATGTCCATTGTACGAAGTGCCGGGCCCCAATTCGAAGAGGGCGAATAATTTTGTTCGTGATTTCTTACAGGTAATTAATTAATGAGATAATTGAATGAAATACAAATCGAAGTGCGTACACGAACTAGTTCGCTTTGTGTTCATGACTCATAAAAGGGACTATATATAAAATTACACAAAGGAGTATTTTCTTTTTTCGAACTAACCACGCTATTGATCTATCAAGATCTTTATAACAGCTTCACCGGACTACTAAGGCGAGCGCTTAAGGCACTCAGCCGATTTTATTTGGACAACTAGCTCAAGGACACAAAGGAGTAGTTTATTGCTTTTTGTTCATTATAGTACTATACTATTTATGTAGAAATATTCTAAATGTACATTGCTAAAACATGTATTGGAGAAAAGTGTAAAAACTTTGCAGCTTTAGTATTGCTATTATAATTCATTTTTAGATTAATTGTAATTCGAAAAAAAAATGTCGTGGGATAGTAAAATTAAAAAAATAGATGTGTCTTTTGTTACTGATTCTGTATATATATCAAATTAAATATCGCAAAAAAATAAACGGAAGATATGCCGCTTTCTTTGGTGACAGTACAGCACTGTATACAACATCGGTTAGAACTAAGGATTATAGAATTTACCTTTTTTGGAATTTTACTAGAATAATAATAAAGTGAATATTATAAACATACTAGAAATAATATATAATTCCTAGAAGTTATTCAATTTTTAATTACTTTAGGGAATTAATTTAGAAACATATTTTATTATTACTCACGTAGGTTAAATAAGGAACTTCTATATAACATTTTATGGTTATAAACCTACCACTAGTTTGAACATTTATGTTGATAAGGTCAAAAAATTGTTATTAATGACCATGTTACACCACGAATGTATATTTGCAGGATAATGGGCCGAAACCATTAAAATATGGTGAGATTGCATACGCACACACTTCCCCATTTCTTGGTATACTGCCACCAGGAGCTACACAGCCCGTTGTGGAGAATAATATGTACCGAGCGCCTATATATGAACATACTATGTCCCAAACAGATTTCCTTGTGATCAGAACAAGGTGAGTAACCAGTTACTGATATATGAATGTAATAATAGTACAGTTGCTAATCAATATAATGTATTTTTAATGTAAATAAATTAATGTTCCCAATATTATTAATAATGTAAGTGCGAGTTGTATAGATGTGATAAAGGGCTGTAGATTATCAGTTTAGTATGCTCCTTTTATTTTTATTATATTATTCATCAGACTGTTGACTTTTGCATTATTCCCTAAATTAATAAATGAGAATACATAGAGTGTATTTATCAATTGTATTTATCAATGACTGTGTTTATCATTGACTGTATTTATCACTGACTGTATTTATCATTTATCTTATATAGACGGTATAGATTGGTCTTATATAGATGGTGGAAACGCTAATTGGCTAACGTATAAAGTTTGTTAAAACCACTCTAGTTTTTTTTTAACGTGGGGAAATCCCTTATGGACCCTCCCTTTTATGTCCGACTCGCAGGGACTAAAACCCCACGGTGTACCGACAGACCGTAATTGTTGGGCGGCAAGGGATCGTACAATGCTTCTCAACCTTGCAGATTATAAGAATTGCTAAAAATTTAATAAATGGTAATATGTTATTGCAGGCAAGCTTATTACGTTCGCGAAATAGACGCGTTGTATGTAGCCGGTCAGGAATGTCCATTGTACGAAGTGCCGGGCCCCAATTCGAAGAGGGCGAATAATTTTGTTCGTGATTTCTTACAGGTAATTAATTAATGAGATAATTGAATGAAATACAAATCGAATAATTTTAAAATACTTCACAATCGTATATAATATTAATTAGTATTAATAAAAATAACTTTTATCAACTATCATTTACTTTTCGTTCGATCGTTTTTTCTTTTCTTCGACTTACTTTGAAAATCCGACTATCACAAAAAAGTCTTTCCATTTTTATTTTTTTCGAACTGATGGAAAGACTTTTTTGTGATAGTCGGATTTTCAAAGTAAGTCGAAGAAAAGAAAAAACGATCGAACGAAAACGTTTCATAAGAACGTTGCCTTAACGATGAGAGATATATGATTGAGTTCTAGAGAAAGAGCTTGATAATGCTTATAAAAAAGTCAGGGACAGCATTTGTCTAAATATTATATTTAAGTCACAAAAAGTACGAACGTGAAAAAACGAAGTGGGCACGGGTCAGCTAGTATTATATAAAAATAATTATAATTTTATGAATCCAAAATGTCTGCTACATATTACTTTTAACATTCCTTTATTTCATAGTGTTTACATATAAAAACTTGATAACATACATTGCACCACGAACGGTCACACATGTGTATCACATATATTCAACTTCATTTTTTGGTGATCTTAATAGGAACTCTTAAATGATACACAGAAAAAAACCCAATACAGTCAAAAAGAGCAACAAGAACGCAGAATATAAATGATGCAACAATAATCACATGTCTTTAGTAGATTTACATTTATCACCTGTGATATATTGGTGATAAAAACATTTCACTGTGATAAAGCTATATTTAAATAGCTATAGTTTATATTTCTAACAGAAATCAAAACATGAATTGATGATAGACTGAGAAACTGTTTTCTTTGACATGGGCATTGATCTTGTCTTAATTATTACGCTTTACTATATATCTCGGTTTATAGTCAAATGTCTTCCTTTTTTATTGTGGTCAAATAGTTATAAAGATGGCTTTTGTGTTAGAAAAGTATATTGTACTTAATATTCATCTTTGGAATTGTACTCTACCACACTTACATTTTTCTTTAACTCATTATATTTATCTTCAACAAGCTTCTGCCCGCAACTTTGTCCACGTTATTGTTATATATATAGAATAGTTACTTTGGGCGAATTAACTCTTTTTTTGTTTATGTCATATGTGGCAAAGGAATACGTGGGTCACTTGATGTTAAGTGATCACCACCGTCCATGGACACTAACAACACCAGAGGTGTCGCAAGTGCGTTGCCACCCTTTGGGGGAAGGGTTAGGGGAGGGAGAGGGAGAGGAGGAGGTGGGCCTCCGGCGCTCTCACTGATTGAACGAAACGCAACAATGCAAGCACTGTTACTTCACGTCGGTTTTCTATGAGAGGGTGGTACTACACCGGGCGAGCCGACCCATTCATGCTGAAACCAGTAATAGTAGCAACTCGCAGCAGAAGCACTTAAAAGGAAAGTATGATTTTGATACTTTCTTCATTGGTGCTCTGCTCCGATTGGTCTTAGCGTGATAATATAGTGTGATTAGCGCGTTCAACCAAACAAACAAACCCCTCCAACTGTATTGTATTAGTATAGATTATTTACTTTTTTCATTTTTGTCATAAATTTTAGTATATGGTAAAAGTAAAAATGTGAAATTTTCTTGTATATTTTTATAGGTGGGTTATAAAACCTGAATTTCGTCTGCCGTCAGAAGAAGAGATACGTGCTATGGTATCTCCTGAACAATGTTGTGCCTACTTCAGTATGGCCGCTGCTGAGCAAAGGTTAAAAGATGCCGGTTACGGGGAAAAGTTCATTTTCACACCACAAGAAGATGACGACGAAGAGATGCAGTTAAAAATGGATGATGAGGTTGGCATATTCCACTAACATTATGAGAAATCTATTTAATAAATTCAAGCGATATTTTTCCTTTTAGTGTAGAAAATTGTCTACTCTAATATTTTACATGTATCCATAAGCTAAGGTTTATTGTAGGATTCGAACTCACGAACCTTCCTATATTATTTCCATGATTTTTGAAAACATATATAAGTGGTTTTGACTTAATGCCAACATTATATACGGTGTCTATTGCCCGTTTGATTAGCTGTTATAATAACTTCAAGTTGAAAGTTATTACCATATCATTGTATAACGGTAACTATATACGAGCGACTGATACCTTCTATGTTGGATGTCTTTTTTTTTTAATTTGGAAAAGGGGCTATGCAGGCCTTTAATCCTGTATCACTGCAACCAGTATTGATCTATTGTGATCGCCCCATATTACTAAAACTATCCGCCTAGTCCTATAGTATTTGAAAACTGCAGGATTTTTTTGGCTGAGAGCATCTGTACCTTATCCGGAGGCAATACATGCTTTCCCAGAATCCGGTTTCGTGTAGGTTTCAGTGGATCACACTCACACAAGAGGTGTTTGGGGGTCTCATCCGCACTATCACAAAATCTGCACTCTCTTGTGCTCTGGACACCGATGTTGTACAAGTGCTTTTTAAGACAACAGTGTCCAGTGAGTGCTCTCACTAAAACCCGTAATTGATTACTACCGAGTGCCAGGGCCTTGCCAGCATATCGCTGGTTAAATGCCCTGATGAGTTCTTTGGAATGGTTTTGTCCTGGCAAGTTATGCCAGAATCTTTTGGCTTCTTCATTGTAATGGTTTCTAAGTGTCAAAAGGGCTAGGCTTTTGGGTATTCCACAAAATGGTTCAGGACCAATGTGTATGTTAAATGTCTTACATTTGTCTTAAATTTTTAGCTACAGCAATATTTAACATCAAATAAAATTGTGACAGGCATGGAAATTATAGCTATTTTAATATATGAAGCATGTCTTGTCACTGTTCTATCACAGGTGATGTTTTATATCACACTCGCGCGATTTATAACAGGTATTTTTGATTCAAGTAGCGGATGTGATTCGTGAATTATTTTATCGCTTATTATGTTATGTAACCAGTGATATGTTATTGATATGATATTTTTTGTAACAAGTTAAACTTTAGCTTGATACCACAATAAAATAATAATGATTCAGGTCAAAGTAGCTCCATGGAACACTACCCGGGCGTATATCCAGGCCATGCGTGGTAAATGCTTACTCCAACTGATCGGCCCTGCTGACCCTACGGGTTGTGGAGAGGGTTTCTCCTATGTGAGAGTGCCGAACAAACCGACACAACAACCGAACGATGAACAACAGCCGAAACGGACTGTAACAGGCACCGATGCAGATTTGAGACGATTGAGCTTGAATAATGCGAAGGCGCTTTTGAGGAAATTTGGTGTTCCCGAAGAAGAGGTGAGTTTATTGCTATTATTTATTCACATATTAGAGTCATAGATTGCATGCTAATTAATATACAGGAGAATCTTGTTAAGTTGAACCTGAATATGAAAAAAAACAATCGTTAGCCTTCGAGGGACACCTGACTGATGTGACGCACCGAAATTATTTTATACAGGTAATATGTATAAAAGGATACTTTACGACAGGAAATAAATATGGCTTAATTAAAAATAATATAAACGTTTATATATATTAAATACAATAAATTTAAAGTTGAAAATCATATAGCGTGACGACATAAACCGTGGCGACGCGTCGCCACGCCAATAATCTGTCTAATCCGTCGCTATAGATGTTTCACACCAAAAAAATTATTTCCAAAGAGAGAAAAAAAATGTGTAATGTTGTTGTTTTTAGATAAAAGGATAGTTTACGACAGGAAATAAATATGTCTCAATTAAAATCGTACACCGTGGCGACGCGTCGCCACGCCAACAATCTGTCTGATCCTTCGCTATAGATGTTCCACACCAAAAAATATTATTTCCAAAGAGAGAAAAAAAATGTACAATGTTGTTGTTTTTAGATTAAAAAGTTGTCCAGATGGGAAGTTATTGATGTTGTGCGAACTCTATCTACGGAGAAAGCGAAAGCCGGGGAAGAAGGAATGACGAAGTTCTCGAGAGGCAATAGATTTTCTATTGCTGAACATCAAGAAAGGTATTCGATTACAATTGACTATTCAACTCAATCATTATACTAATGTTATTGATAGGTGAAATATTTTAATGTGCTTTCACTAATACAAAAGGTATGCTACTATTATTCTTCTTGTATATTATAATTAATTTTAACTAACTGCCCACCCCAAGATTACTAATGTCGAAAATTATACCCAATTATCCGTTCACACTCCGTACTCTATTGTATGTAATGGATTTGAATGGTAACAACCGAGTGACTGATAGTCAATCTGTCAATATTTTTTGAAGATTTCCCTACTGGTTTCTGTATCATATATTCAGTAAAAAAAAATCTATGTCTTTTTAAACATTTTCTTTCATAGAAACCTTCTTACAATTTCACAACAAAAAAGAACTAACTATATACATGCAGCCACTTACCTTTACCTTTACGTTACCTACAATTTGATACTTTATTTATATTGATGTAGATTAAAATAATACTGTAATTAATTCTAGTTTATTATGTATTACTAGCCTCTGCCCGCGACTTCGACCGCGTGTAATAGTTACTTTTTTGCGCTAATACTAACACGCAGCGGAAGCTCTCGAGAGGAAAAAACCCCGATTTTGAAATATTCTTCATTGGTGCTCCGCTCCTATTGGCCTTAACGTGATGATATATAGCCTATAACCTTCCTGGATAAATGAGATATATAACACTGAGATAATCTTTCAAATCGGACCAGTAGTTTCTGAGAGTACCTCCTACAACGTCACAAACTCACAACGTCACAAACTCACAACATCACAAACTCACAACGACACAAACTCACAAAGTCTCAAACTCACAACATCACAAACTCACAACGTCACAAACTCACAACGTCACAAACTTTACCTCTACATAATATTATTGAATTCAGCCTTGACAGTTAAATTATAAATATTAAAATCTGTAGGTTATTTTTTAAAATAATAAAATTATTAATAAATTCACAGTATATTGTAATAGATTAATAAATTGTGAACGTAAAGCAGTTTTTATATCAAATTATATAATTTAGATATAAAGAAGAATGTCAACGTATATTCGAGTTGCAAAACCGTGTGCTTCAGAGCACAGAAGTACTGAGTACCGATGAAGCTGAGAGCTCTGTTAGCGAGGAGTCGGACTTAGAAGAGATGGGAAAGAATCTAGAAAATATGCTAGCAAATAAAAAGACTACAGAACAGGTAAATTGTTTTTTTTAAATATTTTCTATATATGTATTATTTAGTTAACATACTTGTAAATTGTAGTTTTTAGCTCCAGAAGTTACTAGCATTCATATTGTTAACATTTATAAAATATAATATTATTGATTGTTTTATTAACAATTTAGATCTATAATACTACAGATTATTTATAAACTTTCAAACCTTATAACTTTTTATGCTCTTGTCTGTCCAAAACCATAAGGAATTAAGCTCTATAAAATGACTAGAACTTTCGATGCATTAATCAACAGATTGTTGGTTTTAGAACATACCGTATTTATTACAAAATTTGAAATACTTTAACAAATAAATTATGTTATGTAAAATTATAATTTAAAGAAAATGTCTATAATGGCTAGATATTTAAAGACTCCGTCCGACATTGTGAGATCTTGGTCTTAAAAAATCAGTCCAGGGGTTTAAAGTGTATCTGCAATTTAGTGAATAAGTAAAACTGTTAAATAAATAAATTGTAAATTAAAATGAAAGGTAACAGACAGACGCGGTAGGGGACTTTATTTTATACTATGTAATGAAGTAAAACTGTTAAATAAATAAATTGTAAATTAAAATGAAAGGTATAAGAGTTTTAAATATTGTCTTTGGAATTGATACTATAAAAACAAACAGTATTGAGTTTCTGAAACAACCGCAAACATTTATTACTCTGTGTAGTTTAATAAAAATATAACAGATTCTAAACGTACCCGAAGTAATTGACACCACATTAAAGCTTATTTTCCATTAATATATTTCCTTATGTACGATTATATAATTTAAAATAAGAAACTAAATTGTAAAGTCAAAAACATAACACCACAGATTACTCAATGCTAAACCACAGACTTAATCAGCCATAGGTAAATAAATTAAAATGGTACATTCTCTTTACATATGGAAAGATATAATTAAAAAAAAAACTCTCCTTGTTTTTTCAGAACACATATTAATGCAAAATATAAACTTTTTGATTTTCAAATATAATTTGTATGGTCAGTTTTGTTCTGTGTTATGAAATTTTATCTTAATAAATATTCAATAGCTTATATTATTTTGAAGATTGTCTAATTAATTTAACTTTACAGTTATCTTTAGAAAGAGAGGAAGCGGAAAGAGCTGAATTGAGAAAAATGATTATGGGACAGTCCGAGAAGAAACCTCAAATAAATCAAAGTGATCAGCAGCAATCATCTCATCAAGGTAAAGTGTTATTTCTATTATCTAATGGTTATTAAAGACATGTTTAAAAGTCAAAAATAGTTAATTTCTATACCCGAATTCGACTGCAGTGTTATCCAGTATTAAATCACAATGTAGCGTTAAGGTACTGTAACTAAGTGAGTGATTCTATTTCATGTGTATTGCAATAGTAATTAGGTGTCGCATGATAAAGCAACGTATTGTTTTGTTAATAGATTTTCAGTTTTAAGGTGAAAGATAACCGACAAAGCTGGAGAAATTTCAATGAATAATTATTTAATATGTTTTCTTTAATACATTATCGGTGTTATTATAAAAAAGTTAAATACGTATTGAATACTTGCTTTAAAAAGGTTTCGTACTAAATGCACCGCGCTCGCCCGAGGCAAGTTCGCGTTATCCTTTTTTCGCAATTCTAACCTTTTTTTTTTTTTTTACATGGGGAAATCCCTTCGGATATCCACCCTAGCCGGGCAGCTGAGGGTGGGATATGTCCGACTTGCACGGACTAAAACCCCATGGTGCCTCCTTACACCTCTTTCGCCGGGGAGCAGGAACTGCCTACGGCACTGCGTCTGCCCACCCGGCAGGTGCCGGCTCCTCATAAGGGGCCCCTTCTGCGGCCTAAGTGGGTCAAGATAGTAGACCCCTCAGGGAGGGGCGGGTGTTAAACCCCCCCCGACGAACTGTAGGAGTCGCACGGCACAATGCGCCTCCACCACGTGGGCCTGCTATAGAGCAGGGCGACGGACGTGCCCGCGTCACGTCGCCCGCAGGTCCTTTACGGCGGCATTAGATCGTCTCCGACCCGTCGCCGCCGTGTTCGTCGGCCGCGGGAGATGAGCCTGGTGGTCTGCTCCCTCTCCCTCTCCGCCGCCTCCTTAGAGAGCATAACTGCCTCGCAGTATGAAGCGACGGAGTTCCACCCGGTCTCGCTCTCAACCATCTTACAGACGACAGTCGAGAGCGAGAGATCCGGGCCTATGGCCGCGACGAGCTCGCGGCGTGGCACGTCCCAGGCGGGACAAACTGCTAATGTGTGCTGCGCGTTGTCCGTCGCGCAGCCACAGTGATGGCACCCTGCCGCTGGCTCCCGACCTATACGACACAGGGCAGTGATGTAAGATTTTGTGTCACTGTATCGCGCGAGCCACGTACTCAAGGGCTCCACGCCGAGGGAACGGACCTAGGCTTGAGCTGCTGCCAAGGGGGGCCTAGCGTTTGTTGGTAGTTTCCGTACTGTGTCTTATATTTATACTGTGCCGTATAGGTTTTATTAGCGTTTCACTACGATCTCATCGGGTTTTAAATGATGACGTGGACTAAGAGGTCTCAGCTTACGGAACACCCCAGCAGGTGGCATAGATTTCCAATATGAGGGCGGTAGAGAGCGGGCGGTGAACTTAGAACAAACCCCAACTACCACTAAGCCATGGTTTCATCATCATGTCTTCATTCACCGGAAGCTACATTTTTTAACTCTGACTCAGGTGGAAGGATTCGAACCCATTATTAATGTTGTTTGAACTCATTTTGATTAACCAATTATTGTTGATCATTACATACTCTCTAATTTATTATTTAAAATTTTTAGGTTGTGTGAATTATGTATATATCTGTAATTAAAAATCAATTTTATGAACCATATTTCATATTACTGTAAGGGCCATATATATCTGTCTCCTTTTTGTTACTGTAATCTATACTTAATTACCATAAAGAGGTAAAGTTTGTGAATTTGTGAGTTTGTGACGTTGTAGGGGGTAATCTTAGGAACTACTGGTCCCATTTGAAAAATTATTTCAGTGTTATATAGCTCATTTATCGAGGAAGGTTATGGGCTATATATCATTATGCTAAGACTAATAGGAGCGGAACACCAGTGAAGAATTATTCAAAATCAGATTTGTTCTTCCTCTTTAGAGCTTCCGCTGCGTGTTAGCGTTAGCCCAAACAAACTATTCCACGTGGACGAAGTCGCGGGCAGAGGCTAGTATAGGATATAATATTAAAATTTATGCATTAGGTCGTGTACTTCGAATAGTACGCACTTTCCGCAATGCGTCCGGTCAACGATATACCCGCGTCGAACTAGTTCGTAAAGCGGCTGTCATCGAGGCCTACACTAAGATACGTTCGACTAAGGACGATATGTTCATACGCCAGTTCGCTTCTATGGACGAGACGCAGAAGGAAGAGATGAAGAGAGAAAAGAGAAGAATTCAGGTATAATAAGTCAATCATTCCGATATAAACATTATCATGAATTAGTTTATAATTTACTCTTGTTCTTTATTAATTGATTAACGAACTGTGCTATCAAAAATAACTCGGTTAATTATATGGTCAGATTGTTGATAAATATATAATTTTAAAACATAATGATTGTATTTTGTTTGTAACAGATTTTTATATCATGTGTAGATTTTGATGAAGATTAAGATAATTATATCTATTCTATATCCAGGTGATAAATATAAAAGTTGTTATTTAATCGATAATTTTAAATTGTATAATACTGTCCATTAAAAGCAACGACATACATTGTCATAACACTTTATAACATATATAAAAAAAGAAACGAAATTCTATAAACTATATTACATCTGTGTAGGAACAACTAAGAAGAATCAAGAGGAACCAAGAGAGGGAAAGATTGGCTGGAAATGTTACAGTGCCTGGACCTAGCGTTTCTGAAAGTAAGTATTTATTTTTTCCACCTGTATTATTATAACTAACGAGATTACTATTACCAATTATATTACTGATAGAGATGTGCGTTGTCGATTAATTTTTAAGGTTGTTATCGATATTTTCAAAACTCTTTGATAAATATCGATGTAAATATATGTTTCAGTTATATACAAAATTATGTTTGCGCCTTTACAGGCAACATATCTCGGCTTAGTAAAATAAAAAATACGTGCGTCGTCTCGTGATAGCGTGACTAATTATTCAATGTTCGTATAATATGTTATTATATCGAAATGATACGGTAGTTGTTTTTAAAGTTTAATTTTCATATACAGGATTCAGTTTTGGTACAACACTACCCGTGTTAAATTAGATATCAATAAATTGACATTGTGTCTGTCTATACTTATTACTTATCATTAAATAGTGTAGCGAGCAATGAACTAGCCTACTATCCTATTCCTTAGGAATAGGATAGTAGGCTAGTTCGTTCAAACGCTCCACGAGCGATAAGAAGTCATTAAGAACAATAGGATAAAACACGCCCTTTTGAAATGGCCACACACGATGGCCAATCGCCGTGCTCAACGCGCCAGCGTCATAATCCCTCGTCCGACATAATTATTATTAACAATTATAATCTATTTAAGTTAATGCACTTGTACCGCACACGCTCTTGAGAAATAAATCGTCGTCCGCCAAAGTTGTGTTATTGCTTCCATACCCTCGACTTGAAATAAAATTCAAGTAAATAAAAATTAGTGGTTAGAGGTTTGAACGTCACATCACTAGTCACTAAAATAGTATAAAGCAAAGTCCCCTACCGCGTCTGTCTGTCTGTCTGTTCGTGATAAACTCAAAAACTATTCAACGGATTTTCACCAGTGGTTTTCACCAGTCGATAAAGTGATGAAGGTTTTGGTATTTAATTTGTCACGGATTTTTTTTTTATAATCAGGGCGGGACGTCTGCCAGGTCCGCTAGTCTATACATATAATAAGAACGTAAATCTAACGTGCCTGTACTTTTTCGATTTTCGAGTTGTTGCAGGGGTCTTAGAAATAAGTATAAAAATGCATTTCATTAATTTTTAGAAATGTTTGTCTGTCTATTTGTATGAACACGCATCACTGCTAAAGTACTGGGTTCATAGTAAAAGCTTCATAAAGCATATCCTCGAGAGTAACTTAGTGTTTGTTTCATTAAAATCGGTCCACCCTATCAAAAGTTATTATAATTTGAATGACTATACTAATATTATAAATCTGGTGGGTTTGTTTGGTTGAACGCGGTAATCTCAGGTTAATTAATCTTTTAATAATTAATTAAAAAATCTTTCAGTATTAGATATATAAGTTATCGAGGAGGGCTATAGGCTATATATTGTCATGCTAAGACCAATAAAAGCGGAGCACCAATGAAGAATGTTTCAAAATCGGCGTTTTTTTTCTTCCTTTGAGAGCTTCCGCTGCGAGTTAGCGTTGGCCCAATATAACTATTCCACACGGACGAAGTCGCTGGCAGAAGCTAGTAATATTATAAAGCTGGAGGGTTTGTTTGGTTGAACGTGCTAATCTCGGGAACTACTGGTCCGATTTGAAAATTATTTCAGTGTTAGATAGCTCTTTTATCGAAAAAGGCTATATACATCATCAAGTTAAGACCATAGGAACGGAGCACCAATGAAGAATGTTTCAAAATGTTTTTTATTTTTGTATTTTTGAGAGCTTCCGCTGCGTGTTAGGGTTAGGCCGAAGTAAATATTCCACGCGGACGAAGTCGCAGGTAGAAGCTAGTTTTGAAAAGATGGGTTAGTAGTGACTCGTTTATAAACCCCGTCCATAGCTAATCCTGAATAATCTCTTGAACTTTCTGCGAAAGAAATCATCACAATTATATCAAGGTCGGTAATAGAAAATTTTCTAGTGACTGTCTGACCAATTAACAGTAGATGCTTTAAATTAACTTATACAATTCAAAATAATGGTCTGTTTACAGATTTGAGTATGATGTCATCTTCTATGGACATGAGTTCATCCTCACAGAGCTTAATACCTTTAGGGCAAATTAAGCAGGAACCAGATCTACACACGCCTTCGCGACGTCGTGCTAAATTGAAGCCCGATTTGAAATTAAAAGTATGTAACACATTAATAACCGTTTCAAACAATAGTTTTCTTTTCATTTTAAAATATATAATAATAGTCTTTATATTGAGCTGACATATCACTTATTCCATCAGAATGAATATTGAAGGTAGTGATTAGTTAAAAAAATTGGTAAATGTATGATACATACAATTATACAAGTATATTTTACTAATTATAGTATTTTTAAGCCTATAATTAGGCCTGGCCAGGTCTTTTTGGTCTTTGGCTTTTAATTACAGACAAAACCTTTGAGCTTATATTTTCCGAAACAGTTCACTTGAATATCTTTTCTTGTTTCTCTGCATATTTACTCCGATGTCTAGAATATAACTCACTAGGACGCATCGTGGTGCGATTATATACCTTCCAATAAAAGGATGGAAAGCTAAGGTAGGCTGACGTCATTATTCGAACGATCCGACAAAGTTTGAGACTGGATATTTTTAGTACTTTATTGTTTTTGGTTCTCACGATCGATTAGTCATTCTTTGACTATTTGGTACAGGCGTCACAATATCTATACGAATCGGCAGAATGCTATTAGTACCATATTTTGTAGACAATCTAATAAGTAAAGGATCGTACTAGTACGTTTTTTATTAGTATTTCATTAAACAGCAGGGATTGTTTAAGCGCTCGTCTCGCCACTTCATCCCAACTGACGTGTGATCCACAAATCATTGTTCCGAGTGTATTTGTAATTTTTATAATTAGGAAGTGGTTTTAAATATTACAACCATAGACAGTAATTTAATGATTGTGGTGTTTACGTGTAAACAGTGCGGTGCCTGCGGTCAAGTGGGTCACATGCGTACGAACAAGGCCTGTCCCCTATACACAGGGTCTATGGCGGGTGGACCCTCTTCGCCGGTGGATACAGATGTAGAACCACCTGCACTGGAGCCTGAGGACGATGATCTGGGTTATGTCGATGGTACTAAACTTACCCTACCGTCGAAGATTATTAAGGTGAGTTGATGCAACTATATGTGAAACTTATGAATCGGGTAGTGTGGCTTAAACGAATTTAATGTGAATAAATTGTACCTTAACTATATATTTATGTCGATAGACGAATCTATTGAAGTAATTTGGTAAATTCATAATTATTTCATATTTGATAATATACGAGGTTAGAGGTTAAATAATCGCAGTATTCTAGGTGTAATACTTCATGATCACATTAAACATATAAAATAATTTTATTAATATCAAAATAAATCCTAATAAACAATAAAGAGAACCTTAGTTAAAGTTGAAAAGTATGGCAACGATACTTTCAAACGTAAAAAGATCACACCTAGGTTCAATGAACAGATTTGAAGAGGCGCTTTTCAAGGTTAATCATTACAACATACCTGCTTATTGTCGGAATGCCGCACGGTCGAACAATGGGAAGCGGAGCGCGATCCAAGTTGCAGGACGGCGATTCACCCCCTTTTTTTAAATCTGATGTTAATTAAAAATCACTTTTGCTTTTCTCGAGATAATTAGGTCAAATATTAAGCACTTATTTTTTTGATTATATTTGGAACCAGAAACGATCAATGATTATCCTGTAAAAATATTGCTGGTGTCTAACCTGACACCTAATATAATTAGTTAAAATCAATACAATGGTTTGGGTTATGCGCATAATTTAAATTATTTAAATAATCCGAATAGTTCAAATTTTTCGGTTCGATTCGCTATCGAACAATTCGAATATACTAACACCCCTAGTATTAAACTCTTAATAACTGTATAACGTGGAAGCCCGAAGCTAAAGCTATATTTATAAAGACCAAAGAGGTGGACGAGAACTGTAGGTATGTTTATGAGGTATTTATGTAGAGTGACGCTGTTATGAATGAAAATTACCTCGCGAATCATTAAAAACGAAGTTCCAGGAATTCGGTATCCTAACCCTGCTCTCCCAATACATTTTTGATAATTTAATGTATGTGCGTAAATACTTTGAAAACCTGCATTTTGTAAAGGAACGGCATGATCTAAATACTAGAAACTGTAACAAACCGGTCGTCCCATGTTTCAGAATTAGCAAAATCATTAATAGTTTCTTAGGTAATATTGTTAGGTTTTACAATTAAGTCCCAAAACATATTACCGATTTGCCAGACTGTAAATGTAAGCGCAATGTCAAGCCGGTTTTAGTGTCGAAAGGCTATATTATAGACTGAATCAATATGTGAACGGTGGTGATGTCTGGAATTGACTCCTCTTTGTGTATCCACTAAAAACGGTATTGTAACGTATAATGCATTCGAAATATATATATATATATATATATATATTTAATAAAATAATTAAATTATATGTTAAAAATTATATGTTAAAAAGATCGAGATTCTTGCCGGTTTTTCTCGATGACTGGGTTGTTTTCCGAACCGGTGGTAGTTTTGACATTCATAAGCGCCTTATTAGGGCCTAAACTGAATAAAGTATTTTTAATTTGAAATAACATGTTGGGTGTTGTTGTAGCAATCGGCGGAGGAGTTGAACCGTCGCGGCGGGTCGCGTCGTAGCGAGGTGCGTGCGCTCGGACGCACTAAACGTCGCGGTACAGGCGCGGACCCCTGCGAGTATTTAGTGCGTCGACCCGCGGAGAGACGCCGCACAGACCCGCTGGTCACGCTCTCCTCGTTGCTAGAAGGGGTTCTCAACCACATGCGACATCTCCCGGACGTACAGCCGTTCCTCTTCCCCGTCAACCCTAAGGTTAGTATAATATCAATAAATTAATAAGAGTTATTTTAAGTTTTATTTTATTCATGTGTAGTTTTTGTTTTAATAAAAAAAAAA